>JAAKHE010000738.1:120091-155272 GCA_011039315.1 Vitis labrusca | reverse complement strand
ACATGATGGATCCTACCCATTGTTCCCACTTCATTAATGAACTCTTCTCCATTTTCTTTTGAATTGTTTAGGATCTTTACTGCAACAAGAACATCACTAGAAAGCCTTCCTTTATACACAGTTCCATAACCGCCTTGACCCAATTTTTCCTTGAAATGATTTGTAATCTTCTTAACATCAGCATAGGAGTATCTCGAGGGCTTGAGAGCTTTATAGTCTTCTAAAAACTGTTCTATCTTTTTTGTATTCTCTCTTTCTAATTTGTCTGAGCTATACACATGATAGAGTCTGATGACAAGAAGCACCAGAAGACAGAAACTGAGGATTACCGCTGCATGTGATCAGAAAAGAAAAAAAAGGGTTTTCTAAATAAATGCAAAAAGAATTAAATAGTAATCTTCTCTCTCTTACTAATCCTTAATCAAAAGGAAGTATGAGTGAGTAGAAAGTCACCTGTAACCAGTTTGTTTTTTGATACATCTGTAAGGAAAATAATACAATTATTAGATTGTTAAGCTTGGGAAGCCCCTCTCATCACTACTATGTGTGTCATAGTGATCACCATGGATCTACCACACTGGTCCAATCCTAAGTTAAGGAAATAATAATAAAAATAAAATGCAGAGTCAAAGAAAAGGAAAAAATATATCTTATTTATTGTTATTTTCCTTCCCTCTTCTGCTATTGTTTTTTCTTCTGCTTTGATATTTTCAAGATCCAATTCATATATAATTTATCTACAACAAACGAACCCCCTAAAATAAGTAGTATGATCAGGATTTAGAATGGCACAGAGGAAGCAGATTGATTAGAGAGGAATGAATCCATATAGTACCTTTTGCCGGCTTATCAATGCATTCAGTTTCAGGTTCTTTGCCAACATTGCTCTTCAGTTTGCATTTCTTACCTTCTCTTTCGCAGTTTCCACATATCAATTCTGACCATGTTAAAAAAAAATAATTTTCCCCATTAACTATATCTTGTGGGAGAGTAACGTCGTAAATCTTGTGGCAAGAGGATAGGTCCAAGAGTTCAAGAATATTGTCAGAATCAACAGGATAGACTGGGTTGCTGAGGAGAACGGTGCAAGGGATGGACAAAAAATAATTTGAGTGTTTTTTTTGAGGAACAATTGAAGAAGGTGTAGTCAACTTGGTAGTTGGAACTTTCAAGTTTGAACTGGAAGGGAGAGGCAGACAAAGTAAGGTTTTGAAGTTGTCTTTGAAGGCAAAAATCTGGGTCATGGACCATAATCTCCTGAGAGTTGTAATTTATCTTCTTCACTGAAAGGCTTACGGAATATGGCAGCTCTAGGATGGTCTGCTTCTTTTCTATACAAGATATCTCAAACCCGGGATAGCCACAATTATATGGCTGGTCTTTTAGCCGGAAGGGGAACCTGATAACTGGGCCGTGGTTGCTGCATCTTGATACCTTGCACTCATCTTGGCTAGCTCCAATCTCTACAAACCATCTCATAAATAAGAACAGAAACAAAGACATGACCATTTTTAAGCAATTGCTCATCCCCATAGCTTTTGGTCTGTTCCTCCAGACTTTCTTATTGATTCAATTTTTTTGTATTTTTGAAGGAAAGAACTCCTATATATTCAATTCCAAAATGAACTAGAAAGGGAAAAGGAGATATGATCCTATGCCACTTGCTTCACTTTAGACAGCTTGACTCCTACAATGAGAAGCATGCGGTAAACTTCCTTGATATTTGCTACATGGACAAGGTTTGCTGACAACTCCAATGTACTTGGTTGTGGTTGTACATTGATGATGACCCGGCCGGCCAAATATGATGAGGGAAAAAAAAAAAATCAAAGATTTTGGGTAGTTGATTGTGACACCAATGCATAGTCAAAGAAAGTTGAACTCTAAGCTGGCTTAGCCCATTGGGATGTAATTTTATCTTCCTCTGAAACTTGGGGATGCCCAAAACCAAGGCATGCAGCTTCTCTTTCTGAATCTGAACTTATGATGGTGAGAGAAGTAAAACTTGTGGGAGCAGGCCCCATAACGCTCCTCCATGTCTGTTTTCTTTCATTTTGTGATGCTAGTGAAAACCAGCCTGCAGGCTCTCTTCTTGCGGAGATATTCGAAACAGCACCAACCTTTTTCAATTAAAAGGTGGTAAGCCCAGCTTTGGTAATCCTGATCCGGCATATTAATTTTTTTGTGGAATCAACCATGCAATCTTTTAAGGAAAATACCATGTTGAGGAGATCAATTACCATAACTACACCATTAGAGTAGTAGTTGCTAGGTGTACACAAAATTTTCTAATAAGAAAACTGTAGATAAAATTGTAAACTTACTCTATTTATGAAGTTAGAAATAGTCTCTAATATGTTCTTTGATTCTTCTTAAGCTTCACTCGAGCCTTGGTTTGGTTTAGACCCTACTGCGTCTTGAGCTCGGGCTTCAACTTTAACTTGTCTTGGACTTGAACTCTAGCTTGTCTTAAGTTTTGGCTTGAACCTTTGGGCTTGGGCTTGGGCCTGTCTTAGGCTTAGCTTGGGCTTGGACTTTAGCTTGTCTTTAAGTTGGGCTTGGACTTCGGTGTAGCTAACGTTCACCAAGGGCGTGAATGTTTGATCTCAGATTGAAGATTTGAATCTTGGAAGGTTTGATCTTCAAATTTTCGAAGGCTTGGTCTTCGAATCATCAAAGGCTTGATCTTCAAATCTTCAAAGCTTGATTTTCAAACCTTCAAAGCTTGATTCTCAAACCTTCAAAAGCTTGATCTTTAAATATTTGAAGACTTGATATTCAAATCTTTAAAGGCTTGATTTTCAAATCTTCAAAGCTTGAAGAACTCCTTGAATGCTTGGGGTAACTTTCTTCAACTCTTCTCAAGTGTGGAAGTCTCTTATTTTCTGTTTTGTGTATGTTTTTTAAAGTTCTCTATTTATAAGGGTTAAAAGATACATATTTGGATAGTTTTCTCTATTTCTTACAAATATTATTTCTTAATCAAAGTTAATATTTAGGGAGATTATTAGACGTCACATTTGGAGTCTTAACCTTGGAATATTATTCTTTAATTAAAAATTAATATTTAGGAAAGTTGGAAAGCATATTTGGATACTTTTAATTTATTTTTTAAATAAGATTTTCATCAAATTACTAAGTTTGCTTAAATTCTTTTGATAATAACCTTTAATGATAAATTATCTTTAATGAAAATTTTTAAAATACTTATTTTTAAATTGAAAACTCTAGTTTAATAAAGAAATTTCCAATTTATGAGATTTTGAAACTTTGAGAGCACCTTCTCAAAGTGGAAACTTTTAATTCCTCAAGGATTCTCAAAAATACTTTTTAAGGAAAATATTTAAAATCCTTTCCTCATAATATTTACTTTCCTTATTTCTACACTTTTCCAAGTTATGGTCGGCTGGGATTTGTCCATCTAACCTACTTTGGGACAGATCAGCCACTTCGCCCTTTGGGCCGTTGGGCCATTCAGTGGAATGCAGTCTCCCAAATGGCTTGCCTACCCAAACGGCCATGAGAGAGTGGAGGACCACAGGACGGCCTTGGAGAGGGGGTCCCATAGAGGTATAGGGGAAGAAGGGCATAACAGAGAGAGGGGAGCATAATAGAAAGAAGAGCAGAATAGAGAGGAGATCTATTAGTTGGCATCCTCTTAGAGGTAAGTTCTTCATTGTCAAATCAGTGCTCCTTTGTACATTTATTTTGTTTGCTATTATTAAGACTGGTTGGGTGCTTTGGTGTGGTCATCAAGACCTATTTGCTTGTTGTTGATTTTCGGTATGGATATCATGTCATGTATTTGGCTTCTTTGCTATGATTTGGATTGTTTGGGTTGGGTTATAGTGTGTTCATGTTTCACTTTTATTGGGTTTTATCGAGATTAGTTTGGTATTGCTTTAGTTTTTTGTGAGATGCCCACTTTTATTGGGTTTTGATTTCTATTTAAAATATGTTTGGTTTTGCCCACCTATTTAAACCTGTTGATTGGAAGCATGAAACACAACTTTTATCGGTTCCTTTTGTTTCTATTCTCTATGCTCTGTTTTTGGATACCTTCCCCTGTTTCTGGTGCTTATCTGTGATGACGCTTCTAGATATTGTAGGAGCATGGAATCTTCGAACCTAGCCCACGTCTAGAACTACCACCACAAAACACATTGGAACCTTGTTCTACTTCTATCGCAAGCCTCAATATATCTATGAATGATCTACATCTGCCAATAGATACATGGTTCAAAGTCGCGGTATCGGTCATTGACTCAGAAGGTCACGAGGCATATTGGTCTCGGTGTCTTGGTTCGGTATCGGGCAATATGCAAAATAAGATAATTAAAATTTTTAAAAAATTATAAAAAATATTATATAAATTAGAAAAATAAATATAATTAAATAAACTGAAAATTTTAATAAAACAATATTTTTTCACTTTTAGCTCAAAGTTATTTGTGATAATATTAAAAATTGAGGATTTAATTCTCATATTACCATATAACTTTAATTTATCATTAAATCTCATTTATACCTTTCATATAATTTTACTTTAGCAAATGGGGACTCAATTATCCTAATATGTTACTATTAAATCATATTAAAGTGTTTATATGAAAGGTATTTTCCATGTAAATCGGGAACTCAATTAAATTCATATAAAAGGCAGTTTTTTACTTTACTAATGTGAGCCCCCATCTCCCACCCTCGCACGCCACTATTGCTGCTAAGACCCACAACAGACGACACTGCAATTGCAAATTTGTAATTGTGCAAGACCCAACACAGGAGGGGGAGCAATCTAACTATGAGGAGTTGTTTTGTCGACGTCGTCAGTGAAAGATTCAATCCACTTGATGAGTCACCACCGTCGACACCAAAGCTCCACCCTCCGGTAATGCTCGATTTTGAGGAAAATCAGGTAAGTAAATCCTAAATCATGCCCTCATCCTTCGATGGTTTCTCCGCTTATTTCCGAACGGGTCACACGTTGGGTTTTTTCTTCTTCATCTTCTTTGATATTCTCATTGATGGTTTAAAATTTCAGAATTGTTGTTTGCTCTTGTAAGGTCAATCTCTATTTTTTTTTTAACTTTGAAAATTCTCTATAACCTAACCGAGTCAACCGAGTTAACTCGGGAACTCAGACGAGTCAGATGAGTCTGCCGAGTCTTACCGATTCCCAACTGAGTTTGTGCATTATACAGTATCAGGTATCGGTCTTGTTGCGGCAAGTGTCGAGGCAGATATGACTCAGCCGAGTTATACCGGACTCGGCCGATACTTTGAACCCTGAATAGATATCAGCAGGACATCACTTGAATCTTTAGACAACCGTTACAGTTCAGGCTCCTCATGTATTAATATCAAAGATGGCTCAAATTTGATTTCCATGAAGACTAGTAACGAATCTCACATATGTCATGGTATGTGGATAAACCTTAGACGAATTTGAAGTTTTTATCAAAACTTGATACACATCCATGGAAGTTGCAAGTGCCAGATGTTCAACGATGCAGAAAAAGACTTGAAGGGTGATGATCAATTTTGGCATTGGCTATCATCTAAGAATTTTATTGAACCACCAATTAGGTTTTTGAAGGATGCTTATGGACATCATGATGTAAAGGCTTAGAGAGTGGGATCTCAGTTGTTATTGGCACTTGTCAACAAAAGTGAAGTGGTGGGTCATACTTTGGAGCAGACACATTCAGTCGGATGACACCCCTTCCAAATTCAAAAATCAACATTATTGTCAGGAGTTTCAATGGAAAGTGACTTCTGTGCTCTCTTTATCCTTCAAGTTTGTGGACTTAGGTTTCTCTTTTCACAAGGCAGTAGGATGTAGATAATCTGGGTGGTTTTTTGCAATATGGAAAGTTGAGGTGTTGATGGTTTGATGAGTCGGAAAGAACTAATGCATGGGAATTTGCTTCTAAATTGATTGGTTGCCTTTACTCTTCCTCGACATGGTGTGGACAATGTAAGAAGCTAGATCCTGCAGGAAAAGACTTCTAATAACTTGAAGAGGACATGTGACGGTTATGCAGAAAATGGCTCTTGCCTTAGTTAATTGGGTGCATAGCAATATTAAGGTCATCTGAGATGGTTTCTGTGATTTGTTTAGAAACTAGCTAATGTGTGTACGGAGATGAGCCTGCCACCTGGTACCGTCAATGTTCTGACTCGATTGGGCTCCTAACCTAGTGTTCTCTTGGCGCCATGTCCTTGTGATGACAAGATTATGTTTGGTAGAAGCACCCTGCCTCTATTGCTTGTGCATCCAATCAAGCCACTGCTATGTGCAATGAGAAGGTGAAGAATGGTCCATCTTTAGAGGGCTTTAGTAGTATCCTAATAATCCTAAATCATAGCACAATCATTCAAAGTTGTACATCCATCTGGGTTTCCATTTATAGTTAAATCTGTAATCATGACAACAACAACCATTTTAAGATAAGAACTACTATGGCAGTGTTGTGCTTAGGGGTGGATCAATCATGTTCCCTGGTATTGCAGACGGAATGAATGCAGACTCACCTCTAAATGAGCTTATTCCCATGTCGTGGCTAACGATGATGTTTTGAATCGTCCTAAGGAATAAGCGACCCAAATTTTGTTGATTATGAGTCAACCATATTGAAAGATGATTGGAATACTGATATACCCAGGTCACGGAACAAACTACCGATATACAGCTCAGGCGAAAGGTGACATGTGTAATGCTTCTTCGTGCTGTCGTGCACTCAGTAATTTCATTTCGGCACGATTTCTGAAAGTTCTATGGATTTAGAGTTAGAAGATGGAGAAGCCATCCTTCGGCCAATCAGATGTAGCCGAAGCCCTGACAAAAATCAATAGTACATCACACCAACAACAAATGGAGCTACTAAAAACTGTTGTGATGAACCATACGGTGTTTCGTTCCTGCAGGATACTCTTACACGGCATTGCTTATGAAGTCAACGCCTAATACATGTTAAATCTCAGGCCTAAATGTCAGTAGAAAGTCACCTTGACACAAGGAAGTGATTTTGGAAGTGGTTGGATACACCTCAAACAACCAGCCACATGATAGGAGTTTGGTGGATGGAATGATTTTTACTCAGAGCCAACTGTGTTGCCGTTGGATTCGAGGTCGATGTGTCAGAGGAAGACCGATGAGGAGCAAGTTTTACCTAGTGAGTTCAGTCCTGACCCCAATCTGTTGCAAGTAACCAATCTCCTGCTACCTAGAATTTTCAAGGGCGTGACCTTTTAAGAGCTTCATCAGCAGTATCTCCAGAAATAAGCTTTCTAAGTTTTGGTAAAGCTCGGCTTGATGATTCGAGTAGTGAGAGGCAGTCTAAATCACCTTTCGAGAGCGGCAATGAAATCGAAATACCCATCCAAGAGAAGCAAAGGGCATCTAGTGGGCTTCAAAACCCAAGTGCAAATACCATGGGAAGCTTCCAACTCCGATTGTTTCAGTTTCAAACCAGTCAGTCTATGGAAATGTTAAAGACACAACAAACTCATGTTCATGTAGATCTTTCTAAGTCACTTAAGCTCCCACCTTTGCATGGCCATGCATGGCCACCTTCCATTTTGCCACCCAGGCGCACATGGCCTGTTCCCATAGTATGTGCTTGATTATTTGGACGCAACAATAGTCTTCAAATTGATAAATGGTAGTTTTTTCATTCATTCTTTCATTCGTTCATGTACAAAGTATATATAGAGGGCAATCATCATTCTAAGAATGGGAAATAATGATACAAGGAAATAACAACTAATATCCTAATATCTCAACTTTCCTAATATCTAAACATATCTAATATCTCAACACTGAATGACATAAGGAAAGAATGATATAAGGAAAGCATTCCTAATATCTCAACACTCCCCCTCAAGTTGGTGCATAGATGTCACACATGCCCAACTTGTCTAAAATTTTTTAGAACACTTGACTTGAGACAGCTTTGGTGAGGATATCGGCCAATTGATCTTCTGATCGAATCTTAGGCAATTCCACAATCTTATCATCCAACTTTTCCTTAATGAAGAATCTATCCACCTCGACATGCTTTGTACGATCATGTTGTACTGGATTATGAGCAATGTCACATGCGGCTTTATTGTCACAAAACAATCGGATTGGTTTCCTTGATAGGTAACCTAAATCCTGTAAGAGGAGTCTTAGCCATAATGCCTCACAAAGTCCTAGAGCCATACCTCTAAATTCCGCTTCTGCACTTGAACGAGCGACGACATTCTGCTTCTTACTTTTCCATGTCACAAGATTACCACCTACAAAGGTAAAGTAACCAGATGTAGATCGCCTATCATCCACTGCACCGGCCCAATCAGCATCAGTATATACTTCTATACTCTGATGATCAACATTTTTAGCGAACAAAATTCCTTTCCCAAGAGCATTCTTCAAATACCTCAAAATACGCATGACTGCATTCATATGTTGCTCTCCAGGATTATGCATGTATTGACTCACTACACTCAATGCATAAGCAAGATCTGGTTTTGTATGAGCTAAGTACATTAATCTCCCCACAAGTCTCTGGTATCTTCCCTTATCGGTTGATACTTGATTAGACTCAACACACAATTTCAGACATTTTTCTACTGGTGTATTAACAGGTTGACATCCCAACATTCTAGTCTACTGTAAAAGATCTAAGGCATACTTTCTTTGAGACAGAAAAATTCCTTCACTTGATCGAGAAACTTCAATCCCAAGAAAGTATTTCAGATGACCTAGATCTTTCATTTTGAATTCTCTAAATAGATAATTTTGCAGAGCTTTTCTTTCTTCGGGATCATTTCCTGTAACTACCATGTCATCCACATATACGATGAGTGTCGTAATCTTACCATGTTGTTTTTTCAGGAACAAAGTGTGATCTGAGTTACTTTGACGATAGCTAAAAGCTCTCATTGACTTTGTGAACCTTCCAAACCATGCTCTTGGGGATTGCTTCAACCCATACAATGACTTCTTCAATTTGTACACCTTCTGACATTACTTTTTTGACACCATGCATCCTGGTGGAAGATCCATATGTACTTCTTCAGATAACTCGCCATGTAGAAAGGCAGTTTTCACATCGAACTATTGTAATAGCCAATCCAGGTTTGCAACTAAAGACAGTAGTACTCTAACTGTGTTGATCTTAGCTATAGGTGCAAATGTCTCTGTGTAGTCAATTCCATAAGTTTGAGTGAACCCTTTTGCTACCAGTCTTGCTTTAAATCATTTAATACTATCATCTGCCTTGTACTTCGTAGTATAGATCCAACGACACCCAACTGGCTTCTTTCTTGGTGGACATTCTACAAGTTCCCATGTTTCATTCTTCTGCAATGATTTCATCTCTTCATTCATAGCTGCTTTCCACCTTGGATCAGCTAAGGCTTCCTGCACACTGTTAGGAATAGCTACAGTAGATAATTGATTTACAAATGACTTATTTGATTCAGACAAACGATGGTTAGACACATAGTTGCTCATGGGATATTTGACTTTGGTAGACAATTCAGGTTCATATGTGGGTTTAGGAATACCTCTATTATGACGGTGTGGTAACCATTTCATGAATGAATCAGGTTCCAAATTAAGAACACCCTCAATAGACGATGATTGGTTTGGCATTTCAATGAAGGCATCTTTAAACCCAAATTGTTCAGATGGTTCAATTGTATTGTCTCTCCCCTCTTCTATCACTTTTTCAGCTTTTGGGTGGTCATTACTATTTGGTTCTAAAGTTGTACCGCTCATATCCAATTCACCCGCTTCCTGGTTCACTAGTTCAGATTGTCCAGATTCATCCTCCTTAGAGATATGATAATTATAATCGAGAGTCTGAATTTCCTTATGGTACTCCCCTTGAAGTTCAGACTCAAATGAAAAATACATCGAATCTTCATGAAACACCACATCCATTGTAATAAACATTCGTCGAGTTGGATGATGGTAACATCGATATCCCTTTTTGTGTAATGCATATCCAACAAACACACATTACAATGCACGGGAAGTTAACTTGGTACGTTGGTGTTTGTGTAGATGCACAAATTCCACGTAAGCAAAAACACGAGGAGGTAGATTTGTGACGGTTGGGGCAACTACGACATTAGTAAGAGCTTGGAGAGGTGTTTGGAAGTCAATTGAGCTGGAAGGTACCCGATTGATCAAGTATGCGGCAGATGTGATTGCTTCTCCCCAATAACATATCGATATTTTTGCTGTTATCAAGGAAGCACGAACAACCTCTAACAAGTGCCGATTTTTTCATTCAGCGACTCCATTTTGTTGGGGTGTATTGGAACAAGTAGTCTGATGAATGATGCCATGTCCTTCCAAATACTTTTGAAGATTAGAACTCTGATATTCTCCACCATTATCGCTACACAAAACCCGAACCTTTACATTGTCCTCAGTTTCAATCATTTTATAAAATTTTGAAACAATAAGTTCACTTCATCTTTTGTCTTCATCAAGCATAACCAGGTCATTCTGGTACAATCATCAATAAAAGTAACAAACCAACGTGAGCCACTCAAAGTTGGGACTTTGGATGGGCCCCAAACATTAGAATGTATAACCATAAAAGGAAGCGAACTTTTATTCAAAATTAAAGGAAACGAAGCACGATGGCTTTTAGCCAATTCACAAATAGCACAACGAAAACCAAAAATATCACTCTTTGCAAACAAACTAGGAAACAATTTTTTTAAATAACCAAAGGAAGCATGTCCCAGACATCGATGCCATAACCAAATTTCAAACTTTTTCTTCTCACCCTCAGATCCATCTGCCATCAAGGCTTGTTGCAACTTATTTGAATCCTTTGACTGCAAGTCCAAGTAATAGAGTTTTCCCCGCTTAATACCATAACCAATTGTCTGTCGTGTTTGGATGTCCTTAATAACACAAAATTCGGGCAAAAAAATGATAATACAAGATAAGGCTGCAGTGATTTGAGAAACTGACAAAAGATTGCAATCTAAAGATGGAACAACTAAAACAAAATCCAAATTCAAAGTATCAGTAAGAGTTAAGGATCCTTCCCCAATGACTGGGGTTGTGTTACCATTGGCTGTGGAAACAATTTTTTGTGAGGAAGGTCTAAGGGGTGAAACCTGTTTAAAATCAAAAGTCATATGATCTGTAGCACCAGAATCAATTATCCATGCACTATTAATAACAGGTGTAGAAGTATTTAAAAACTTACCACCATAATCTGTAGCGGCTACCAATGCAGAGGCTTTCTCAGCAACATTAGCCTCTATTTTTATTTCGGCAATAGTTGCAATCGAGGTTTTCTTGGAATACTTCTTCCGTTGATCACGATTATTATCATTAATAAAAAAGTGGTGATAGCCTAAACATGATCTAAAGATCCATGGTTCAAACCCTTGATTCCTCATTGTTTTCCTGGTCATACCAAGAGTCGTTGCTTTGAAATTCTAGGATATCCAAACTGGTGGGATCAGTCTTATTGCATAGAGTGCATTTGAAGGTTGACTTATCAATATTAGGGCTTGTCTTAGGATGGTTGATCGCTGTCGGACTACCATAGCGATAAAATATCCAGGATTTCAGTTCCATGGCTCTGATACCATCTTCAAATTGATAAATGGTAGTTTTTTCATTCATTCTTTCATTCGTTCATGTACAGAATATATATAGAGGGTAATCACCATTCAAAGAATGAGAAAGAATGATATAAGGAAAGAATGATATAAGAAAATAACAACTAATATCCTAATATCTCAACTTTCCTAATATCTCAATATTCCTAATATCTCAACTTTCCTAATATCTAAACATTCCTAATATCTCAACAAACAGTTGACCCACTTGAAGGTGGTTCACCAACCATTCAACTTGTAGCAGATACTAGAAAGAGTTCATTGGGAGATTTTATTCATGGATGCAAACTCCACTTAGGTTTGATGTTGGAAGGGTGGTAGTTAAGAGGAAACTAGAGTTACATCCAAATAAAGCTTGTTACTATGTGCTCACGTCTAATTTGCATGCATCAGAAGGAAGATGGTTGTAGGAGACAAAGGTGATTTTGTGGAATCTTCGATGGGTGTGATAAGTAAAGGAATTTAGGAAAACATGATGACAAGGATTATCAATGCAACCGCAGACAGTAAAATGTACAGTGATGGTTAGCTTGCTATATATGAGTTTTCCCAGAAATCAGCACTGTCTACCTCTTTCCAGTAGAAAGACTTGAACCTTGAAGAATTCATTCATTTGGATGCAGTAGGAGCAAAGTAGTAATGATCTTAAAGAATTTCATAAAATGAAAGGAATCGTGATGCAAGCAAGGATCAGTTAGTGGAGCAAGAAGTGAGAATAGAAGTGGGAGAAGCCTTAGACACGCTAGTAGAGGATTCAGTTGGGAAATCAGAGCACCGACTTTGGGGTGCTAATAGTTGCTTCAACCCTCCAGTGGAAGAGAATGTTCTTTGTATGGCCACTCTCCTGCTCATTATTTTTAAATCGATGTAATTCATCCATTAATTCCTCTTGCATGATTTCAAAAATTGATTTTCAAATAGTTTTAGTATTTATCTTTTATTCTTCCTTAGTTATCATAAAGTTAATGAAAGCTCTCTTTAATAGTTTTTGCTGCCATTTTTTCTCCGTAAGCATCTTTATTTTATTATTTATTTATTTATTATTGCTATTTTCTTGACTTTTTTTTTAAAGCACGAATATTAGGGAGATCAAGCTTATAGACTTAATTCATGCAAAGATAAATTGGGCATTGGTGGGGCCTAATGCATGGGTTCTCCTTTGATCATTGACTATTATGCTTAGCAAATGTTGATTGATCTCAATACTATTCCATGACATATTCGTAATTATTCTATACTTGTTATTTTGCACCAACCCTATTTCCCATGTAGCACGTAATTGCTCGATGATAAGGTACGCTTTCAATCTTTCACTTTCAAAATTCTATGAATATGCATCTCATTGCCCTTGTTTCAATGTTGTCTTTGATTGTCTTGACATTTGTTTCATTATCTTTTATAAAATGCATGTCGAATAATATACCATTTGAACTAACTTCGATGTCTTATGATAACGCTTAAGAAGCAGTCCAGGTACACACTCTAACTCTTCTTTATGATTCTGATTGACTTTCTTGTTTGACATGGTAATTTTGAAGTCACCATAGCCTATCTATGTATCCATAATTAATTGATTAATTGTCATATTTCCCTTGACTTAGCCAGCAGAGACCTCTTTAGGGCTTAGAGGGGTACTACCTTTTTGAGGTACCTTCCTGATAAGTAACTTGATCCCCAAACCTAGATTATGGTTTTTCAAAGACACGTTTTTCAAAAACTTTAGATCACTTCTTTAGGGTTTTCTTTCTTATTTTATATTCCCTTTTAAAATAAATTAAAATAAGTGACGACTGTAATTTTTAATAAAAATATAGTTTTTCACCATTAAAAAGCGAGGCTTGCCGATGAGTGGGGACGCACATGAAAAATGCGGGTCCACAAGCCCATCTTGGGCTTAGGTCACTTATTCCAGCTCACTTGGGTCTTAATTGATTAATTAGCCTTATTGAGACCCAATTAATCAATTAACCCAACATAGAGATAATAGTCACATGCACTTGTGCAACTTCGGGTTTTTATGAAAATGTCCTAATGCACACATGTGAATAAATAACCCAACTAACCTTTAAAACTTGTGTCACCTAGGAATATGAGCTTGAGCATGGACTATTGGACTCATAGAAAAAAAAATGGCTCCTTAAGAATCCAATTCTACAACTGACTCAATATCCCACTACAAAGAGTCAATTATACTCTAGTATCCTATGATATTAAATCAAGATACAATACTTGAGTCTGTGACCTATTGTCGTATTAGAGCCACAAATTTTGCTCTAATGACACATATAGGAATGAATTATGCAAATCTAAAGGTTCAATTCACCCAACTTAACTTAAATTGTTGCTAAGACCTTAGCCATGGATCTAACATATATCTTGAACTAAACTTAGGTTTAAATGATGAAAATGATACAAGTTGAAGGCATCATTCTCAATCATGGTAGAGAAGATACTAGATATGCTTCAAACAAGCTCCAAGAGTGTGAAGCATGAGGGAAGTTTCAAAAAATGAAAGTAGAGAAATTCATAGTATGAGAGATGAGAAATGAAGGTTGTGAAAAGAGTTGGAGAGCAAGTATACCTAAGAAAGAAGGTTAAAGGATATGGCTTGAAGTTCATATATTCTAATTAGAACTCAAAATCTAGCAAAAACATATACTATGACTTTTAGATGAAATTTGGAGTACTTCTCGAGGTCATTTTTGGTCATGCTATATATCATTTTGAAGTTTGAGAAGGCAGAAATTCAACTTTAAATAATACATAAATCGGAGTTGAAACAAGGAAGATATGGATGATAAAGAGAACTATGTAAAGAAAAATCAAAGAAGTGTTAGTGTTGTTTAGAAGAAATCCATAAAAGACAAAGAAAATCCTTTAAAAAACTAAATATAGTCTTAGGAATTAGAAAAGAAATTGGAAGACTTTAAGAACCATAATCTGCTAAGAAATAACCTAGATTATATTAAAGAACAATTAGCTAGAGAAGAAAATTTTGTTAGAAAAGAAATAGAACAAATAAAGTTAGAACAATAATTTCGCATGATTGTGTGAAATGGACCAAAAAGATCACTTTTGCAATAGCTCAAAAACCTATGGGAATCAATTTCACATGAACATACAAATTTTCACACAACTATGCCAAATGCACTAGAATGATGTTAAAATGTTGTCAATCCATTTATAATTTGCATGACCATACGAAATGGAGCTTTCTCACATGAACATTCTTTATCCCTAGTTATCTAAGGTTTTGCTATTGTTATCTATTCTAATACAAATCTACACAAAGTGGTACAGACCTAAATCCTAAACATAAACCCAATTTTCATACTCATTTATCTATTTGGTATTTTAATAATGGAATAAAAGATTAAAAGCTAGATTATCGATGCAACCCTGAGTTTATGGAACTCAGGTTGATCTTGTTTAACCCACATTTTGAATACCCTAAGACTAACTAAAATTGATACCCTTGTTTTGCCTGAGGCCCTATACCTAAAGTTGGATTACGAAACCCCCAATCTTGAATCGTTTGCATTAGAAATCAATAATTCTTTTGAAATTCATTTAGGTTTATTTTATTAAATTGAATTATATTCAAATCAATTTTTTTTTTCAGTTCAAGAAATTAGTTAAAAAATAATCATTTAGACCTAGTTTGAGAACTTCTATAGGTTAGTCTTAGAGAATGACACCTAAAGTACCACAAAATTCGTAGTGACTCTTTCTTTGGTTTTTCTTGGCTAAAGTTGCTATGTAAAAAGGCATAATATTTTAGACAATAGAGAATCGCAATAAAAAAAAGTGGCGTCGCTATCGAGGACTGGCAATCATTATAACTAGGATAAATTACATTGCTTTGTTTTAGTTCTTTTAATTTTCTTTAAGATTTTATTTTATTTATTTATTTATTTATTTTAAATTTTCTTTAATTTTTAGTTGTTTTATTTCTAACTATTTTATGTTTGGTTCGAAAAGATATTTTTCAGGTAGACTTCAAAGAACGACTCAAGAATCTCAATTTGACATGGGGCCACCGAGAGTTTCAATAGTAATAATGATAAGCCACAAGTGTCTATCCAAGGGCAAAGACCTATGAGGGAGTTTCTCAATCCTCCTAGGCTAACCACACCATCATGTTTTGTCATACCTCCAAATCAAAATCATGTCATCATTAAGCTTAATTGATTCCCCACTAACCCATTTTTTAGGGGAATAAAAAATAAAAACCCAGACTCTCATATCAAGGAATTTGAGGAAATTTGTTCAAAGTTTTGAGAAGCCAACACTCCTTTAGAGATTCTCCACATGAAACTCTTTTCTTTAACATTGAATGATAGAGCCAAGACCTGGTTAAATAGTCCTAGACCCTATAGTATCAAAAATTGGGGTGAGCTAAAGTCAATGTTTTTGTAGAAGTTCTTCCCACCATATAAGACGAGTACATTGAAGAATGAGATCTCAAACTTCAGAGCTACAGAGGATGAGAAATTTTTTACTTTTTATAAAAGATTTATGGAGATGGTTACAACATGCCCCCATCATGGATTTGACAACTAGATGTTAGTATCTTACTTTTATGAGGAGATGACAACATCGATGAAGCAACTCCTTGAGACTGTGTGGTGGAGATTTTGTTAGTAAAAATCCTGATGAAGCATTTCAATTTCTAGATTATGTTGTTCAAGTGTCAAAAAGTTGGGAAGATCCTTTCATTAAAGAACCACTTAGAGACAAAACATTGAATAGAGCAAAAGCTAGTTAAATCTATACTCTTTAAGAGGGTTTAGATTTTCAAGCAAAGATTGCCACAATTACAAGGAGGTTGGATGATTTGGAAGGTAGGGGAGTCTAAGAGGTGCATATAGTCAACGAGGGAACAATGCAATCGTGCTTGATATGTAAGTCCATGGAACATGATGTTCACTCTTGTCCCACTTTAACTACAATAAAAGACATGTTTTAAGAGCAAGCCAATGCCTTAGGGACATGCAAACAATATTTTAACAACACTCCATACTCCAACACTTATAATCCGAGTTGGAGAAACAATCAAAACCTATCATGGAGAAGAGGTAACAATGGCCGATTATAGCAACAAGGAAAGCGATTTCAGGGTAATCAAAGTAATAGGCAACAAGGTTTTCAACCACAAGGGATGTCATCTCAGAATTTCTAGCAACAACCTTAGATATCATCGTTTAACTCAAGCCTAGAAGACATGATGAGACAATTCATACAAAAACAAGACACTCGTTATAAGGATCAACAGAGGATAAATTCTTAGAAATCTCAAGCCCTAGAAGATATCCAAACCACTCTAAGTCAAATTATTGTAAGCTTATCTCAAAAGAAAGGTAAATTCCGAACTCAACCATA
This sequence comes from Vitis labrusca, assembly GCA_011039315.1. Taxonomy (NCBI): domain Eukaryota; kingdom Viridiplantae; phylum Streptophyta; class Magnoliopsida; order Vitales; family Vitaceae; genus Vitis; species Vitis labrusca. The sequence goes on along the minus strand of JAAKHE010000738.1, from coordinate 138,244 downwards.
GAAAAATCTGAGATAATAAATGAAAATTTTGAGACACTAAATGAAGATTGTAAAGCACTTATCACACTTAGAAGTGGAAAGGAATATGTAGGCCCCAAGTTACTAGTAATTGAAGAAAGTGATGCTAGAGATGAATCAACTCTGGACAAAAATGTAAGAAATGAGAAAATGCTTGAAAAATCAAAAGAAATCATTATGACTAAGGAGAAAGGAAAGTCTCTTAAGCCTTTTCCTATAGCTATTCAAAGGAGAAGGGTAGGAAATAAGACTTTAAAAATGTTAGAGGTGCTTAAACATGTGAAAATTAACATCTCTTTCCTTGATATGATTAAGCAAGTTGTAGCCTATATGAAGTTCCTTACGAATTTGTGCATGGTAAAGAGGAAAACATGTTGAAGTCACTAAGGAATAACATTTTTAAAGTCTTATTTCCTCACATGTACTAAGGCCTATATAAGGCATGCTTCTTCATTTTCCACATCATCATGGTCCATCGATTGCTTGCATAAATTAAAGACATTCATTTCCATTATCATGGTCCCCAAAGATAATTGCATCAATCCATTGCTATAGTTAATGAGAGTATTGGTCTTAGCAAGCAAAAGTCTTTCAAGAATAACTGGAATATAATTCACACCCTTTCTCAACGATTCTCTATCTAGCACCACGGAGTATACTAGGTAGTAGAACTTTACAACTTGTACCAAGACAACTTTAACTACACCTCTAGGTACTTTAGTAAAATGGTCTGCTAAGGAGAGTGTAATGGCAGTAGCCTAAACTCTTCCAATCCCAGTTGCTTATAGATTGAATATGGAATCAAATTTACACTATCTCTCAAATCTAACAAAGCTCTTTCCATGAACGAGTCTCCAATCTGTACTGAAATGGTGGGGCAACTTGGATCTTTATACTTTATTAATGCCTTATTCTTGGTGATGGCACTGACTTGCTCGGTGAAGAATGCCTAATTTGATTTTCCTTAATGAGGAAATAAGACTTTAAAAATGTTAATAGAAGAGAAGATAGATGAATTTTTCTCTATAATCACTAAGGAATAACATGTTGAAGTTGCTATAGAGTGGAAAGAAAATGTAACATTCAGACTTTGAACAACTTTGAGAATGGTGAAGAAAGCAAAAAAAAAGGGATGTTGAGATCAACAAACGAAAGTTGAAGCCCCTACGACATGGTTTAAAGTATGTTTATTTAGAGGAAAATGAAGAAAACCTTGTGGCCATCTCTGCTACATTAACTGAAGAACAAGAAATCAAGCTTTTTAAGGTGCTTAAGAAGCATAAAGGAGCCACTGGTTGGTCTATTTCATATTTGAAAGGGATAAATCACTTGATTTTCACACATCATATTTATTTGAAAGAGAATGCAAAACCAATGAAGCAACCACAAAGAAGGTTAAATCCTCTTATGCAAGATGTAGTAAAAAAATGAGGTATTGAAGCTCTTAAATGCGGGTATTATTTATCCTATCTCTAATAGTAGTTAGGTGAGTCCCACTTAAGTAGTACCTATTATTAGGAACCTTGAATTTCTCCATTCTATTATCTTAGATCGTATAGGTGCATGTCAAACTACCTTAGGCCTTTAAATCCTATGCAACAAAAGCAAAAAAACATATCTTTACAATTCTAGGATCAAGAGGAAAGCCATTAGAGAACTTGACCTTTGATTTGGATGTTTCTAAATCAATTCTGCCCAAAGAAGATGAAGAACAATGAATATGGAAGTCTCGTACACCTAAGATCTTCTGCCCGATGACTCGAACCACAAACTTGACACTCCAAAGTGTAGACTTTTGAAAGGATGATCTCTTGGCTCTCACTATCTCTCTCTTTCTCTGAAGGTGGAAGACAAAGTCTCTTTAAAAGTTATGGAAACCCTAGCCCCTATAGGGGTATTAATAGGGTTCTCCTACTGGGCTTAAGTGACTCGAGCCCACCAAGGCATCACTTAATCTAGCCCAAAATGGGTCTTAATTGATTAATTAACCACACATGGTCATCTAATTAACCAATTAACCCAATCTAGAGAACTTGTTCACTATCCTTTGTGCAACCTTGTGTGATTACCGAAACACCCTTATGCACAAGAATGAACTAAGAGCCAATTCAACCCTCATAAATTATGTCATCATGGAATATGACCTTAGAGTGGGGACTATTGGGACCCATAATATTACTAGCTTTCTAAGAATCCAATTTTGAAGTTGATTCAACAATCCACTATAGAGAATCAACTGCACTCCAAGATCCTATGTAAATAACAACGAGACGAAGCTTAAGTTCCGTGACCTACTATCCACTGTGTGCAACTTCCCATGAACTGGTGCCTGTAATATAATAAGGCAGTGCTATCACCTATCAGGATTATCTTTCTAATCCTTGAGTTACAAATCCTACTTATTATGTGATCAATTGACATACTCTAGCTCTAAGGAGCATATGTCAAATTTTCACTAAAGGAAATGCTATGGCCATAGTCTTTTAGATCCATGTCCTTTGGATCACCCAAGGGGACACATTGTCTCAATCCATGAGATATGATGGTTCTTTTATTATTAATACCTATTGCCACCAACCTCCATCAACAATGATCCAATCCATAGGGATATTTGACAACTTAAAAGTCTCACCCGTAGGTCAAAACCTCTTGTTAACTTTGGCACAAGCTCAATATCCTCTCAAGTTTGAGAGTTCATGCAGTATAATAGCTTGGTGAATCATGAAAATTGATAGCCTTGTGTCATGATTCACCATAGGTCTTGTCCAATGTGCATCATATGCACTACTACATTCACCATGAGAAAACCATCCCGATGACAAGACAAGCTATCCTTCCAATTAGGAGGTAGTGTACTATAGTCTCAAATGGATAGCCTAAATACATGAACAAACTGTGGACAACTCATCACTATAATAAGAATCCATGATTTAAACCTTTAGTGTGATGAAGTTTGAGAATTTCTCAATAATGTATTACTGCTCTGTTTGAAAAATATTACACCGTAACAAGAGATTGTATGAGAAAAAATAATTACACATTAACAAGGGCTATTCTAAGTAAGTTTCCTAGAATTAAGGCTATCGGTTACAAGGAAAATAAGGGATGTTACATCCTTGAATGAAGGCTAAAAGTCTGTAGTCATATTTGTTGCTTGATTTGAGGGATTTTCTTGATTTGAGGATGCTTCCGTTATACGCCCCCGCAAGATGGAGCTGCCATCGGCTCAACCAATCTTGTCCCTTAAAATTTCCGTCCTTTGGCGTGAGAGGCCTTTTGTGAGAAGATCAGCTAACTGGTCCTAGGTGTTAACATGATAAACATTTAGAACGCCAGTTTGAACCATATCTCGGACAAAATGAAGGTCAATCTGAATGTATTCCATTCGAGAGTGCTGGATTGGATTAAAACTGAGGTGAGTTGCACCCAAATTATCGCAGAGCAGCTTGGGTTGTCCAGATAAAGGTAGATCTAGTTCCTTGAATAATGAGAGAAGCCATGATGTCTCAGAGGCTGCATTGGCAAGGGCTCTATATTCTGCTTCAGTGGATGAGCGTGCCACTGCCATTTACTTCTTTGAACTCCAAGAAATAGGATTGACACCAAGAAATGATATATTGCAGAGGTGGAGGTCCAATCATCATAGTTGCCCACCCAATCCGCATCAGAATATGTAATGAGTTCAAAGATGGATTTTTTTTTTTATGTGAAGTCCATGAAATATAGTGTGCTTTAAATAGCAAAGAAGTCACTTTGCAGCTGTCCAATGTGTTACCGTAGGCTTATGCATAAACTGAGAAAGTTTATTTACAGAGAATGAGATATCCGGTTTAGTGAGGGACAGTTATTGAAGAGCACCAATGACACTTCAAAACTCTGTATTGTTGGTAGATGAAGTACCATCAACCAATTTGAGGGACGTGGTGGTGGACAATGGGGTTGAGACATCTTTAGCACCAATCATATTGGTTTTGGACAATAGGTCTCGAATATATTTATGTTGAGACAAAAAAAACCCCAGATTTCGTAGAAATAACCTCCATTCCCAAGAAAAAGTTGAGTTGTCCCATGTCCTTTAAGGAAAACCGATTACCAAGTTGTGCAACAATCTCAGACACAAAGCACAAATTATTGCAAGTGATAACCAAATCATCCACATATACTAATAAATAGCATATGATAGAGTTCTGACAATAGATAAAAACAAATGAGTCAGCTTTGGAATTTTGAAAACCAAGACCCATAATTGCCAGTTTAAGAGTTGAATACCAAGCTCTTGGGGCCTGTTTAAGGCCATAGATAGCCTTACGTAACCTGTACACTTGATTTGGCTTGTTGACATCTTTGAATCCTGGTGGTTGTGTCATATACATAGTCTCAGTCAAGTCACCATGCAAAAAAACGTTGTTAACATCTAACTGTCTTAATGACCACCCCTGTATTACAGCCACTGTCAAGATAGTCCTAATCGTTGCAGGTTTTACAATTGGGCTGAAGGCTTCTTTGTAATCTAACCCTTCTCGTTGATTAAATCCTTTAGCGACAAGTCTCACTTTGAAGCAGTCAACTGAACCATCTGAGTTTTGTTTCACATGGAATCCCCATTTGCACCCAACAAGATTACAATTTTTGGGCGGGGAAACAAGATCCCAAGTGCCATGACGTATGAGAGCAGTAAGTTCATTTGACATAACATGTCTCTAGTGAGGTTCACGAAGTGCTTAGCCCACACATGTTGGTTCAATGGTTGGTGGGAGTGGGTGTTCAGTCATAGAGTTGAACTATTTGGGCTTATGAATGTTATTCATTGACCGACTGGTCATGGTGTGGATGTGGTGAGAAAGAGGCAGTGGAGGGTCACTGTGATGGTCATCATGGACAACCATGGGTTTTGAGAGTGGATTGGTGTGTGAATTTGAGTTAGAGTGCAAGTGTTCATGTGATTGAGAGGAATTAGGGCATGAATTTAGGGATTACATATCTCGAAAAGGAGAAGAAGAGGAGTCAAGGCAGTTACCTGGAGATGAGGCGAAAATGACGTTACCTCTTGTTGGCACTAGTGGTGGTTGTGACAAAAGTGTGAGCGGCACAAGTGAAATGGACATGGCTGGTACTTGTGTTTCGACTGAACAGAGGAGAGGATGGGTTTGACTTTCATCAAACAGAACATGCCTAGATAAATATAGTTTATGGGCTTGTGGATCAAGACATTTATACGCATTTTGGGTTGGGGAATAGCCCACAAACAAACATGGTGTTGCCTTGGGCTACAACTTATGTGTGTTATAGGGCTTGGTGAGAGGAAAACATAGACACCCAAATTTTTTTAGTTTAAGATAGTTGAGGGGCTGATGAAATAATGCTTCAAAAGGGGATTTTTTTTTTTATGTAGGAGAGGGGTTAGCTATCTGTTGATGAGGTAAGTAGTCATTGAAAAGGCATGAGGCCAATATAAGAGAGGTAAAGAAGCATCATGTAAAAAGGTAAGACCCGTTTCTTGCAAATGACGATGATGACGCTCGGATACACCATTTTGTTGTGGTGTGTGAGGAGCTGTGGTGTAATGACTTATGCCATGTATAGAAAAATATTTTTTTTAAGGCAACAAATTCACCACCATTATCCGAGTAGATATTTTTCATTTTTGATTGAAATCGATTTTCAACGAGATTTTTAAATTGAGGAAATATCATGCTTACTTGAGATTTGGTTTCCTTTGGATAAAACCAAATATACTTTGTAAAATGATCAACCAAAATCAAATAATACCGTGATCCATCAATACCAATTGTATTTTAGGGACCCTAAACATCAGTATAAATTAAATCAAGAGGTGCATAGCTTTGATTGGTCTGAAATGGTTGTTTGTGCGCTTTAGTAATAGAACAAGAGGTACAAAGATGAGAACTATATTCTTCTTGTATTATTGGAAGATAAAATTTCTTAACAAGATGATGAACTATTTTTTGAGAGGGATGTCCAAGACTCTTGTGCCACCCATTTATTGAAGTCCGTTCATGCACATTGGCAACCATTTTTGGAGAAGCTTGCACCAATAAATCCGGGAGAGTGTAAATGCCATTTTCACACACACCTTTGAGTAAAACTGACCCCGTGATCTTGTCCTTAACAAGGAAAAACAAGGGATGAAATTCAACAAAAACATTGTTTTGTGAGGTGAAGTGATGGACAGAAATGATATTTTTGCGAATATTAGGAACACAAAGAGTATCATTTAAATGAAAAGTGCGTGTGGGTGATTTGAGAACTAATGAGCCAACATGCGAGACATGGAAACCTGAACCGTCACCTATGACAACTTCATCAGTGCCGTTGTACTCAGAGTGAATAGATAAATTGGCTAAATCACTAGTAATGTTGTGTGAAGCTCCAGAATCAATAAGCCATTTTAGGTTTGTTGCAGGCGAAGTGGCAACATAATTGGCAGTGGGCTCAACAAAGCGCAGACGTGGACAATGTTTTGCAATGTGGCCCAGTTCATCATAGATTTGGCACTTTGGAGTGTATTTGCTCTGCCCATTGGATTTCTTGGAATTATTTGGGCCTCCAAATGGGCGATAAGAGCTCTGATTGGAATCTTGGTGTGAGGAACCCCTATTTTGGCTATACCCATTTTTGAAGTTACCTTTAGAGTGTTGGTTGCTGGATGAAGAAGCAGGACGTCGATTAGAGTAGTTGGCCAACCCAACCAATTGCTATGTGGTGGTTTCAAGGCGTCGGAGGTAGGCATGATGGCCTACGAGCAGATCATGCAATTATTCAAACACGAGTGGTTTTTTCCCTTGCTCGTATAGGTGCCGCGATTTCTCGAAAATCACTGCCCAGTCCATTGAGAATGTACAGGGTGAGATCATCATCTGCAATGGGATGATCGGTGAGGGAGATTTCGTCAGCAAGAGCCTTGACAGTGTGCAAGTATTCTTGAACTGTCTAATTCCCTTTCTTAATCATTGTGAGTTCCTCCTTTTATTGCATGGCCCGAGTACGAGATTTGCTCGCATACATGGTATGCAATTTTTGCCATGCCTGTTGTGATGTTTGTGCAGCGGAAATGAATAGGGTGATTGTGGAGGTGGTGGATGCCAAAATGGAACTGAGGATAAGTTTATCTTGTCTTATCCAATGGGTTTTATGTGGATTGGTAGTGGAGGAATCACGAGGAGGAGGAGGAGGATTGTCACCTGTGACATAATCAAGTAGATTGTAGACAATTAGGAGGGCTTCAAACTAGGCACGCCATTGAGGGAAGGTTGATGGTGTGAGTTTTTCATTTATTTGAGCAGAGATGTTAAGAGAAATGAGAGGAATATCGGTTGGGGATGGTGGAGTGGAACTCAGGTGGTGGATGTTTTCAGAGTTAGGGATCGAGTTCTCGTGAGAGGAAGACTGTTCTGATACCATGATGAAGTTTGAGAATTTCTCAATAATGTATTACTACTCTGTTTGAAAAATATTACATCGTAACAAGAGATTGTATGAGAAAAAATAAATACACTTTAACTAGGGCTATTCTAAGTAAATTTCCTAGAATTAAGGCTATCGGTTACAAGGAAAATAAGGATTGTTACATCCTTGCATGAAAGCTAAAAATCTGCAGTCATTTTTGTTGCTTGATTTGAGGGATTTTCTTGATTTGAGGATGCTTCCGTTATACAGTGCAATTCCTAATGCACCCAAGTCATGTACAATGTAAGTGATGTAGGGTGTATATGATCAAATAACCAATTAATACAAATAAGATATTTAAGGAAAACCAAGAAACATAAATAAATAAATTTATAAATGAATCTCAATCTGTTACATCATATCATGCTTTCTAGGGCTCAATTTCAATAACCTAGCATTACGCGTGCTAAAAGGACAAAAGGGAGGATCTACAATTTCATATATGTTATGTCATCTTATTGCACACTCATAGGGCATTTCTAAACTTTTATCGTCACTCCTTTGGTAGTCCACTATAACTCATCAATTCATTTTCTCTGAACTCCCTTTGGAGACTTCTTGGATATATTTATGGAATTCTAGTGAGATTGGCTTCTTATTTTAATTTATGATTCTATTAATTTTGTTGATCTTATTTTAATTAGGTTTATTTAGGATTTAATTTCAATTATTATTGCATGGTTCTAGAATTAAAAGCTAGCATGTGCCTCACATCATTGCACTTAATAAAAGTAATATAAAGTAGATTGAAATTTATTTATTTATTTTTTATCAATCCAATAAAGTCCATAAACAACACACATCCAAATGACACCACTACATACCCTTAGAGATCACTGGGTTATCGCACATTTTGAATGAATCTTCATAGGAGCACGTGTTCTGATTGAATTGATCTCAATAGTGAATAGTGGAAGAGATGACTCACATTTAAGGTATATGAACTAAGATTCGAGTGTATTCAAGAAGCTTCATTTCTATTGACGATTGTCATGTATTTTTGGAGGGAAGTTGATCGAAGCTCTTCAAGAAGAATGAATGACTGGATCTTATTCTTCTTAGATTCTAAAGACTTCAAGAATGAGCATATAAATGAAAAGCCATTACCTACCTAGCGGATTTTTTTTTGCTAGAGAGAGACACACAAAGAAAAGAGGATTTGAGTTGTGAGGAATATTCTATATTTTCTAAGGTTAGGAAGAGAAAACTGATTTTGTTGTGATTTGCCGAAAAACAAGGAAAGATGAATCAAAGCAAATGGAAAAAAGAAGCAGTAAATCAAAAGAAAAAGAGGAGATTGTTGAAATCCTAACTAATATTGCTGGAAGAAGAGATTCTTAAGTAAGGAATGTTGTGTTTTTCAAGTTTCTTTTTCCTCATTATCACTGCCTTTCATATTTTCTTCTTGCTATGTGAGCATCACTAATTTGTTAGATTGTGCAAAGTTTTATTGAATATGAATATGTTCTCATGTTTGCTCTATTTTGATTAAATTTTGTTTTCTTCAATTTCTCCCATAAATAACTGAAACATGGATTGCCTTTGAGTTTGATTCTTGATTTATCATGCCATTGCTCTTTACTTGTCTCACCTACTTAGATGCATTGATAATAGTATGAGATGTGATCTTGTTTAATGGTTTGATTCTTTTGAGCATCTATGTTTTTGTTTAAATTTTCTCCTACATTTTTTTCTTTCCTGCATTTGGTGTCTATCTTAGTGTACATTTGATTACATTTCCCAGGCCTCAAACATGGATGAGATAGCAAAGTAGTTAATATGCTGAAGGTTCGAGAGAAACAAAGAACATTCGAAAGCCACAAAAAAATAAGTTTGTTTCAAGGATAGACGCTTATGGAGTTTATGCATAGTGACAAGGAAGCTAGTAGGAATAAGATCCAAATTATTTGGCATTGGTGTTGCTAGCTTTAGAGGCTTTTAGGTTTGAATTTGGTTTAAAGCTTGTATTAAATGCATTTTTAAAAATACAAGTGATTTCAGGGTTTTGTACTTCGGGAAGAATGGGGATGTTACTAGTATATTCTCTCAGTAATTCAAGACAAGAAGAAGGGAGCTCTAACACAGTTACTATGTATAAGCATTCTTCATCATATCTGATAACTACTCTTTCTCCCTTTGTTGGTTTGCCTAAATTTTTTCATTTGGGTTAGGGTCACAGGTTTACATTAACAAATCTCACCTTGTTGACCATATTGTAGACCCTCCATTTTGTCCTCTAAGCACGTGTAATACTAGATGTTCCTCATACTTCCTTTTTTACTTGTAGTCATCCTTTGGTGATCTATTGACACTCATTTAACTTACTATTTTTGAGCTACCTTTAGGGACCCTTTGGTTCAGGGACTCATTTGGACCCCATATTATGACCTTGGCAGCCCCTCAAGTTTAATTTAAGTTTCTTCACTTCAATACTTTTCTAGATTTAGTTTCACTTAGTCCTTTTCTTGAGTTTGATTGCTTATTTTTATAGATTAGGTTAGTATTTGGCTTGATTTAGTTCATGATTGGCTTATTAACTTTTAATTGCTTAAATTTGATTTTAGACTTTCAATTACATAATTTTTATTTTAGCCTTTTGTTTTATTTTGCATGAAATTTGGAGGGGTTGTCACTTTGAGGCCGGGGACTCATGCACCATTACAAGAAGTCTATTGAGATTCTTTTAGGTGGAGAATTTTATCCAAAAGGGCATAATTCATGGTTGAAAAGGAAGAGCGCCACAAACATATTTTTTTTTAGGCAATAAACAAGAAAGACAACTACCATATATATAAGAAGGAGACAATAACACGTTGGGGAGTGAGAAATAATAATATTGATAGTTTGCAGTTTCCATAAAGAACACTGTGGCCATATAGAATCTCCATAAACAAGCTGCCATAGGGAGATGGCGGCAGCAGCACCACTGTGGGAGGAGGAGATAGTCCACATGCACTGCTAGGGAGAGAACACATTCTAGGCTGTGAGAAAGAAAGAAAGAAGGGAAGCAAGAAAAATGAGAGGGAGCATAACAGAGAAGGGCAGCAGCCCTAAGTAAGATTGTTGTGAGTTTCTTACTTATTTTGATCAATATATTTATCTTCCTCTCCTGCCCATTGTTTGCTTGGCATTGGTTGTTGATTTAGGCGTGAAAAATATGGGTGGCATGAAGATCAAGCAGAATGGGGATGTGAATTTCTAAGCTTCAAACTATTCCACTTGCTACTCTGGAAACGTATGCAACAATGGAGTTATGTCGTAATCAAATTCCCAAAAACTACAACAACAAGGTTTTCCATATGTTAGCCAAAAGTATTGATGCAAATCAGAGAATAACTCATGATCTAGAGAAGTTAATCACTGATTTATCAGGGCTGATAACTGGAATGGTAAAGCCAACTATCAACATTATGTGGTTCACCTGGAGAATGAAGCCCTTGAATGGTCAGAGTGGTGTTGCGATAGTATATGCTTATATGTTATTGGGTTTGGGCTTCCTAAGAAGTGTGATTCCTCATCGTTGGTGATTTGACAAGTCAAAAACAAAAACTTGAATGGGAAGAGTAATTTAAGAAAGGATTTGAGAGCTGGGGTGATCCAAATGTCCCAAGTTTCATTATGGTTGATTTGTGTCCCAATGGTGTATCATGAGTTTGGTCCTCGAACGGGAGTAATCAACAAAATTTATAACCTATATCACCATGCACTAGGATAGCCTTAGCTAATATAGCATAGTGGCTCTAAGATCGTTCACTGGGAGTTTTCAACTTACAACTGATACCAATTCAAAGTTGAATTGGTGCTTTTTCATTTCAAGGTTAGATTAAGAAGAAAACATAAACTTTGGTTGAAAAAGGATTTGTTTTAAGCTAATTAAAAAGAAAGTAATGGAAATTACTTATGAAGAAAAGCGTTCCTTGGAGTTTTAGGTTCACAGGGGAGGTTCCTCATGCAAAAACAGAGCTCCGGTCACTTGAATCTTTTTCTCGCATTAGAGAATTAACATATAGTTAATTCTCTAACCGGTGTTGTACAGATGTTTCCCTTTAATGGATTTCAGCACTAATTCCCTCTCACTGATGCAACTTGCAATGGCTCATGCCTCTCACCTAGCATTTACCATTCAAGGTGATCATTAACCTTGGACTTCCCTTCTCAAGCTCATAAGAGATAACTAATGGATGTCTCCTTAGAGTCCAAAAGCTTACCAAGTGTTGGCAATTCTAGAAAATCCTACCTTCAAGTCACCTCCCAAAAGCTCGCAAGAGATAAACTAGTGCATCTCCATGGACGGAGATCACTTTCCTTACCAAGTGTTGGCTCAGGTGAATTGAATGTGTTTTAAGTTAACTAAAGACATAGAAATCATTAATGGGTCACACTTTCTCTTCATTAACAGCTGAAACAACAAAACTACCAATTCTTGCATTCGGGGCCTTACTTGGCTACCTTAGCTCCAAGGAACTAAAAGTCTAGCCACTCATTCTCTGAGGAAACATCCTCAGAGATTGTTTGGCTAGTAAGAAAAATAGATATAATACAATCAAAACGAGAAGGTAAGGCAGAGCAAAGGCTCTGTATTTTACTTCCTTTCAAAACTATACAAAGGATGTCTCCGAGAACAAGCTCCCTGACATATCACTGTAATGGAAATTACAAACAATATATATGAGGCTATTTACCCTTTTTTTCTTACTTAATAACTAAGGAATCTTATGATAGGTGGGTTACAAGGAGAGAATGGGGATTTAGACATCAAATATCTAAAGCAAAAAATCTAAAAATGTCGGTCGCAAATATCAGGAAGCACTCAGGAGAATTTCGCAGGCGTGCAAGATGGCTGCAAAATTTCACAACGTGAAGGACACCATTTTGCAGCCAAAGGCTGTTTTCGCAGCTATGCTCTTGTGATTTCGCAGCCAGCGAAATTGGCCTTCAGCTTGGTGTGATCGGCTTCCAATAGCTCTAACTCCTTCATTTCAACTCTGAATCATGCAATGTTTAAAGCATTGGATTGTTGACTTCCCGAGCTTCGAAACGACATATAGTATGCATAAATTGACTCTAGAAAGTGCTCCAAAAGTGGCTGACAGTTGCTGTCCTCTTGAATGCTTCATGTTAGCTTTTTCTCTTTGCTTCCCCTCCTTGCATTCCGGATTTGCTTATGGCAAAAGACTATAAAGCTTCAAAGCTTTGGTTCTTCATGTTTCTGAGCTTTCCATTGCTTTTCCATGGATTCCAAATAACTTTCCTCAATCTTGGATTGCTTTGGTGATCAAATTACTAACAAAAACACCAAAACTTACACAATTTGATTAGAAATGATTGTAAAGGTCCTTAATATGTTAATTGAGTTAAAAGGTAATAACTACTACTCATGTTTAAAAGAGTTAATTAAAAGCTATCAAATAGAACTTTTTGAGTAGTAATCAATGGTTCTCATTATTTTAGTGTTGGAATTGTCCTCTTCCATCATGCTATACCTACCAAAAATCACTGCAGAGAACTAGAAGAGTAATTTGAGAAAGGATTTGAGAGCTGGGGTGATCCAGAGGTTCCCAAGTTTCATTATGATTCTCATTATTTTAGTGTTGGAATTGTCCTCTTCCATGATGCTACACCTGCCACAAATCACTGCAAAGAACCAAAAGTTACAAGGTGGTAAGTTTGACCATGTCAATCATCTTTTCAACAGTATAAGAGATATGTGGTTAAGTGCAGTTGGGAAGGGCCACATGTCAGATGTTAAGGAACTAATTCCAAAGTTTTTCTACATGTCAGCATTCCTGGAAAATTGTTTCAATCTCAATCTGGGGGAAGGTAGCAATTGGGATGGTCTTGTGTCCTTGCCACGTATGTCACCAAGAATTTCTTCAAAAGATGTAGAAAACTTGGATGCAGATTCAACTTCTGATTTATCTTAGTGAGCATTGCTAAAGAAACTAAAAAGGGCAGGAGAATTTCCAACTAATTGTTATTATTCACGATGAGAGTTTGGCTCAACTAATTGGTCGACGTTAGCATATAGAAAAATGTTAGAGTTGCAAAGGATGATCATCAACATAGTATAATTGAAGCCTAGGAGATATTTGATTAAAAGCATCCAACGGAACGCTTGCATTAGTGGCCTTCATTCATGTGGTGCAACTGTCTTTGAACATGGTATTCAATTATTATTCTTGATAAGCTCACGAGAGAATTGTTCACACATATATATTGTTGGGTTGTAGAATGAACATGGGACCTTTTCAGGGGACATGTGGGGTGAAGCTAATACATGATTCTCTTATATTGCTATAGTTTGTTTCTCTACGTTGCAACGTCTAGGCAAAATCAATGAGGAGAAGGCTATGAACCGTATCATGAGTTGTAAAAATTTGAATGGTGGGTTTGGATATATTACTGGTTTAACCAAAAAGATAGGAAAGGGAAAGAAAATAGAGTGAATTCTTTGATTCTTTTTATTCTCTGCATCTCTACATAATAAAGCCAAAAAACTAGTTTTTATATGGAAGCTAGAGTAACAAACCGTAACTGACTCTCAGCTCAGATAAAAAAACAAAGAAAGAGTAATAACAACCAAAGGGTAATAATCAAAGGTACTACCAGCCCTTATTACAAAAATGTCAATATGCTCTAATCCTCCTCCTCAAGATGGAGAATGAAGATTATGAATTCCCATCTTGCTGAGGAGATATTTGAACTGTGCTGGAAATAGAGCCTTAATGAATAGGTCGGCAAGTGATTACTACTCAAAAAGTGCTATTTGATAGCTTTTAATTAATCCTTTTAAACACTTTTGAGTAGTAGTTATTGCCTTTTAACCCAATTAACATGTTAAGGCCCCTTTCAATCAATTCTAATCAAATTGTCTTAAGTTTTGGTGTTTTGATAGCTTTTTGATCACCAAAGCAATATGAGATTGAGGAGAGTTATTTGGAATCCATGGCAAAGCAATGGGAAGCTTAGAGGCATGAATAATCAAAGCTTTGAAGCCCTTTGCCATAAGCAAAGTTGAAATACAAGGAGAGGAAGCAAAGAGAAATCTATCATGAAGCATTCTTGATGACAGTCGTGTCAGCTACTTTTGGAGCACTTTCCGAAGTTCAATTTATGCATGCTATATGTCATTTGAAAGCTTAGGAAGTCGACAATCCAATGCTTCAAACGGTATGCAATTCGGAGTTGAAATGAAGGATTTACAGCCGTTGGAAGCCGATCACTCCAAGCTGAAGGAAGGATTTAGCAAAGTGTTGCGAAATCACCCTTTTGTTGCGGAATTATTTCGCAGCCTTTTTGCATAGTGCTATGGATTTCCCCTGAAGTTTCACGATGCGATGGAAGCCAAATACCACAAGATGAAAGCCAACTTCGCAGCGCTGCGGAATCAGCCTTTTGCTGCGAAGTGATTTCGCAGCCCTTTTTGTTCATCTGCGAAATTTCGCAGACCTCATTTTCACCTGCGAAATGGTCCTTAGTGCTTCCCGATATTTGTAACCGACACTTGGAGATATTTTTCATCAGATTTTTGTTGTATAAATCCCCAAATTCTCCTTGTATCCCACCAATTATAGGATTCCTTAGCTTTTAAGTTAGGAAAATGGCTAAATATCCATGTAATAGCTATTAATGTAATTTTGATATAAATAGAGCCCGAGGAGCCTGTTCTAAGGGTGAGGAACCTTTTGTAAAAGTTTCAAAGGAAGTAAAATACAGAGCTTGAGCTCTGCCTTACCTTCTCACTTTGATTGTATTTTTCATTTACTTAGTTATGCACTCTCTGAGGAATTTTCCCCAGAGAATGAGTAACTAAACCTTTTAGTTCCTTGGAGTTAAGGTTGCCGGGAAAGGTTCCAAGTGCAAGAATCAGAAGCTTTGTGGTTTCAGCTATGAATGAAAAGAAAGTGTGTCCCGTGAATGGTTTCTATGTTTTTAGTTAACTTAAAACGCCTTGGAGTCAACTGGGCCAACACTTGGTAAGGCAAGTGATCTCTATCCATGGAGATGCACTAGTTTACCCTTTGTGAGCCTCTGGGAGGTGACTTGAAGGTAGGATTTTCTAGAATTGCCAACACTTGGTAAGCTTTTGGACTCTAAGGAGACATCCATTAGTTATCTATTGTGAGCTTGTGAAAGGAAGTCCAAGGTTAAAGATCACCTTGAATGGTAAAGGCTAAGTGAGAGGCTCGAACCATTGCAAGTTGCATCAGTGAGAGAATTAAAGCTGAAATCCAATTGAGGGATGCATTTGTGCAGCACCTGTTAGAGAATTGACTTTATGTTAATTCTCTAATGCGAGGAATTGAACCAACTGACCAGAGCTATGCTATTGCATGAGGAACCTCCCCTATGAACCTGAATCTCCAAGGAATGTTTTTCTTCTTAAGTAATTTCCATCACTTCCTGTGTTGTTAATCTAAGTCCAAACCTTTTTCAACCAAAGTTTGTGTTTTATTTCTTAAGCTAACCTTGAAATGAAACAGCACCAATTCACTTTGAATTGGTATCATTTTCAATTTGAAAACCCTTCCCAGTGAATGATCCTAGAGCCACTATGCTATAGTAGCTTTTTCTTTGCTACCCTAGTTCATGGTGTAATAGGTTATAAATTTTGTTGATTACTCCCGCCATCAAGGAGCACCAGTTGGACACGAATCAGCTGAGACACCAATTAGGCATGAATCAAATGGCGCCGTTGCCGGGGAAGGTGTCTAGTTTATAGTGATACTATTTCAGTGTACTTGTGATTTTCATCACAAGTTTGGTAACGTTTCTTTCGCTTTATTAATTCTCATTTTTTTTCTCTTTTCATTTTACTGACTCATAATCTAAAGTTAGCTTTTAAATTCAGCTTAGTTTTATTTTGTTTTTGTAGCCCTGTTTTCTTTTGTTGTCCTGTATTTTCATTTTAGTTTCAGTTAGATACTAGTTGTATATGCCAAAGTGGATACGTGGCAGTGGAGGAAGGCTTGTTAAAAGTGATACACCTCATACTAAGGAATTGGAATTGAGCTTGAATATCATGGAAGCTACACCTGAAGATCAGCATAGTCACCAGGGTCGTTAAGACAATCTCAATGAATTTAGATCAATGAGGGACTGCATGCATCCACCTCGTATGAGTGCACCGTCATGTATAATGCCTCCTATAGAGCAGCTAGTGATCAGACCATATAGTGTTCCACTTCTACCAACTTTCCATGGAATGGAAAGTGAGAATCCCTATGCACATATCAAGGAATTTGAAGATGTTTGTAATACATTCCAAGAGGGAGGAGCTTCAATTGATTTGATGAGGCTTAAGTTATTTCCTTTTACTTTAAAGGATAAAGCCAAAATTTGGCTTAATTCTTTAAGGCTGAGGAGTATCCGTACTTGGACTGACTTACAAGCTGAATTCCTTAAGAAATTTTTTCCCACTCATAGAACAAATGGCTTGAAAAGGCAAATTTCAAACTTCTCAGCTAAAGAGAATGAGAAATTCTATGAGTGTTGGGAAAGATATATGGAAGCTATAAATGCTTGTCCTCACCATGGTTTTGATACTTGGCTATTGGTAAGCTATTTTTATGATGGGATGTCGTCCTCAATGAAGCAACTCCTGGAAACAATGTGTGGAGGAGATTTCATGAGCAAAAATCCGGAGGAAGCTATGGATTTCTTGAATTATGTAGCTGAAGTTTCAAGGGGATGGGATGAACCGATCAAAGGAGAAGTGGGAAAGATGAAGTCTCATCTGAATGCTTTCAATGCTAAGGCTGGGATGTATACCTTGAAAGAAGAGGATGATACGAAAGCAAAGTTTGCAGCTGTGACAAGAAGATTAGAGGAGCTGGAACTGAAAAAGATGCATGAAGTGCAAGCTGTTGCTGAAGCACCAGTGCAAGTGAAGCTTTGTCCTAATTGTCAATCCTATGAACACTTGGTGGAGGAATGTCCTACAATTTCAGCTGAAAGGGAAATGTTTGGAGATCAAGCAAATGTTGTTGGACAATTCAAGCCCAATAACAATGCACCCTATGGAAATACTTACAACTCAAGTTGGAGGAATCATCCAAATTTTTCATGGAAGCCTAGAGCACCTCAGTACCAACAGCCAGATCAACCATCTCTACAATCTTCAAGTCTTGAACAAGCAATTTTGAATCTCAGCAAGGTAGTGGGAGATTTTGTTGGAGAACAAAAAGCCATCAATGCTCAACTTAATCAAAGAATTGACAGAGTAGAGAGTACTCTGAACAAAAGGATGGATGGAATGAAAAATGATATAACCCAAAAGATAGATAATCTCCAATACTCAATATCAAGGCTCACAAATTTGAACACAGTGCAAGAAAATGGAAGATTTCCTTCTCAACCCCACCAAAACCCCAAGGGTGTCCATGAAGTGGAAAGCCATGAGGGGGAATCATCACAGATGAAAGATGTCAAAGCCTTAATCACTCTAAGGAGTGGTAAAAAAATTGAGCAGCCACCACCTAAGCCACATGTTGAGGAAGAAGAAGAGACAATGAAAGGGGAGGAAATGGAAAACAAAAAGGGAGAGATCAGTGAAAAGAAAGAGGACTATGAGTCAACAATGAATGCAAATCCAGAGAAGGAACTTCTGAAGGAAGAAATGCTGAAGAAATCAACTTCTCCACCTTTTCCTCAAGCATTGCATGGGAA
>JAAKHE010000738.1:64084-111073 GCA_011039315.1 Vitis labrusca | reverse complement strand
TAGCTTTTTCTTTGCTACCCTAGTTCATGGTGTAATAGGTTATAAATTTTGTTGATTACTCCCGCCATCAAGGAGCACCAGCTGGACACGAATCAACTGAGACACCAATTAGGCATGAATCAGCAAGCTGATCCTATGAGAACACGTGCATTGTTTTGAGACAACCCACTTGTATCTTCTCTCGGACAAGGAGACAATCGATTTCAATGTTTTGTCCTTTAGTGGAAAACAGGATTAGTCGCAATATGAAGAGTCGCTTCATTGTCACAAAACAGTGTAGCAGGTTCTTTGCTTTGAATCCCAAAACCACGAAGAAGAGTAGTCAACCAAATCAACTCACAAGTCATATTGGCCATTGTTTGGTATTCTCCCTCAGCTGAAGATCAAGAAATAGTGCTATGTTTCTTAGATTTCCATGAGATTAAGGAGTCCCCATGGAAGACGCAAAAACCACTAATGGATCTTCTCATATCTTTGCAGACTCCCCAATCCAAATTAGTAAAAGCCTTAAGATGAATTGATGATGTAGCAGAAAAGTAAAGACCTTGCCCTACTGTACCTTTGATATATTGTAGAATTCGATGAACTCCTTGTAGATGAGTTGATCTAAGGCTGGCCAAGTATTGACTGAGACGATTCACTGAGTAAGCCAAATTTGGTCATGTGATTGTAAGATATAAGAGCTCTCCAATCAGACGTCTATACAACCTGGGGTCCTCCAATAACTCTCCATCATCTTGTGAGAGATTAATGTTAGCCTCCATAAGCGTGCTTGCAGGTTTGCAACCTAAAAAACCAGAATCTAATAATAATTTAAGTGCATAGTGTCTTTGGCTAACAGAGATACCCTTTCGTGACCTGGCAACTTCAAGACCGAGGAAGTGTTTGGGTTGTCCGAGATCCTTAAGCTTAAATTGACTATCAAGGAAGGTTTTCAGCTTTTCAATAGTTCTATAATCATTGCCGTCAATGACAATGTCATTAACATACACTAGCAATGCAAGGAATGACTCATCACTACGCTTGGTAAACAATGAATGATCTGAGGCTGATTGAGTAAATGCTTTGTCCAATAAAACACCAGAAAATTTTGCAAACCATTGCCTTGAAGCTTGCTTTAGGCCATAGATTGATTTGTGTAATCTGCAAACAGTGTTAGGTGGTAGTGTCTTCCTCTTATGTGGATACCCTTGAGGCAAGCTCATGTAGACTTCTTCAGTTAGATCACCATGAAGGAAAGCATTATCGACATCTAATTGAACAAAAAATTGGTTGTGGATAGCAGCTAAAGCTAATAAAAGTTTAACAGTTACCAATTTTGCTACAAGTGAGAAAGTATCGATGTAATCCATACCTTCTTGTTGAGTGTACCCTTTGGCTACTAGGCGAGCTTTATGCCACTCAAGAGACCCATCAACTTGAAACTTGAGCTTGTACACCCATTTGCATCCCACAGCCCGTTTTCCAGGAGGCATTGTTGGTAAGGACCAAGTATCATTCTCCTCAAGAGCATGGAGTTCAGCTTTCATAGCCTGCTGCCATTCTGGAATCATAGTAACTTGAGTGTAAGAAGTTAGCTCAACATGAGAAGAAATGGTATGGACGAGAGCACAATGTGAGGGGGAAAGTTTATCATAACCGAGAACACCAAAGAGTGGATATAAGGTAGCTGTGGAAGCAAGTGTGGTGGAATGACAGTGGTAGCCTTGAAGATAAGTTGGTGGTCTAGTTACACAAGTTGGCCGAGAAGTGGAAGAAACATGAGACTTAGTGGAAGTGGTTGGATTGGAATTAATAAAAGAAGGAAAAGGTGAACGAAAGGTGTTGGCATGGGATGATGGTAGAACAGTGTCAGAAAAAAAATCAGAAATGGAAGACAAATTGATGGATTGAAAAGGAAACAATGTTTCATGAAAGATAACACCCCGAGTAATATATATGACATTAGTGGAAAGATTCAACAATTTACAACCTTTGTAACCAGGTGGATACCCAAGAAATACTGAAGGAATAGCTTTAGGTGAGAGTTTGGTACGATGACGTGCTAGTGTAGAACCATAACATAGACATCCAAAGACACGGAGATCACTATATGAGGGGACTCGATTATACAAAATTTCAAATAGGGTTTTATTAGAAAAAATGATAGATGGAATTCTATTTATGAGATAAGTAGCAGTTAAAATGCAATCACCCTAGTAAGCTAGAGGAATATTGGATTGAAACAATAATGCTAAGGCCACATTCAAAAGGTGTTGATGCTTACGCTCTACCATAGAATTTTGTTGAGGAGTGTCAACACATGAGTGGAATGACAAAATCCCCTTTTTAAAAAAGTAATCCGAAAAAGCAAGTTCGGGTGTATTATCACTACGAACTGATTTAATGTTGGCCCCAAATTATGTGTGAATGAGAGAATAAAAGGCAGGAAAAATACTATTGAGATCAGATTTTGATTTCAATAAGTACACCCAAGTAAAGCGAGAATAATCATCCACAACTGTCAGGAAATATCGAAAACCATCATGTGTTGGTAAATAAAAAGCACCCTATATATCTATATGCAACAAATCAAAGGGATATTGTGAAACAGAATTGGAAATGGGAAAGGGCAACCGTTTTTGCTTAACCAAATGACAAATAGAACAATGAGGCGAACGATCAACAATATGCTTGAAGTTCAATATATTTTTCAACATATTAAGTTTTACATAAGAAGAGTGACCTAAACGAGTATGCCAAAGTTCATGATTAGTCTTAGAAACATTATTACAAAGACCTGAGGTGTGAGCAAGTGTGGCAAAAAAATTGGCTGGATCCAAAACATAGAGATTCCCATTGCGCCTACCCATCCCAATCATCTGCCCTTGCATACGGTCCTGAATAAAACAAGATTCAGAATTAAATTTAACAGAGCAACAATGAGATTGAGTGAGAACACTAATCGAAATGAGGTTGAATCGAAATTGTGGAACATACAGGACGTTTTCAAGAGTGAAATGGTTAAATAACTCGAATGATCCTATACGAGTAATAGTAATAGATTCACTAGTGGGAAGAGTAATGCTTGAATTGAAGGACAAGAAAGAATTCTTGAACAAATCGAGAGAGCAATAGACATGATGTGTTGGCCCAAATCCAAAACCCAAGAATTATGAGGGAATGAATTATAAGAAGAAGAGAAAGTCAATTTACCATTGAAGCTAGAAACTGAGAGACCATCCTGTTGCTGTGATTCCATAATTGCAGGTGAGCTACGTTGTAGTTGTGAACTCAGAAGGGCAATTAGTTGTTGGCACTGACTAGGGGAGAGACTGCTGAGCGTCATATTTGTGGTTCCTAAATCCTCAGACACAACAGAAGTGGCCTGATTAGCTTGGGCTTGGCCCAATTGAGTCTTGGATCTGGGCTTGTACCCAGGTGGGTATCCATGCAATTTATAACAAGGATCAATGGTATGACCCTGCAGTCCACAATGGCTACATTGAGGTCGCTCACGTTTTCCCTTCAAAACTGAATTCCTAGTATGAGCATTAATGGAAGCAGAACCTGTATTACCTAGATGAAGAGGCTTCAGCAAAGATGAAATTCCATTGTTGATAGATCGTTGTCATTTTTCCTAGATAACCAATACAAAAACCTTTGACAGGGGTGGAAAAATCTCCATCATTAAAATTTGACCCCTCATTTGGGCATAGGAATCATTTAAGCCCATTAAAAACTGAATCACATTCTCTTGCTGCTGATGTTCTAACCCCGCTTGTAAACCTCCACAATGACAAGCCGGTAATGGTTGAAAATTCTTGAGTTCTTCCCAAAGAACCTTGAATCTAGTGTAATAAGTGTTAATGTCAAGAGATCCTTGCTAAAGCACTATAAAATGTTTCTTGAGCTGAAAAACCCAAGGAGCATTGTTGTGCCGAAAACGATAGCGTAGATCGGTTCAGATCTCGACTGCTATAGCAATATACATCAAGCTATCTGCAATATCCTTTGAAACAAAGTTGATAATCCACGAGGTCACCATGCTGTTGCAACAATTCCAAGCATTAAAGAGGAGATCGGTTTAAGTTGCATGAGGAATGGTTCCATCAACGAAACCGATCTTATTCTTCACTGTTAATGCCATGGCCATAGCTCTGTTCCATGTGTTGTAATTGCTCCCAATTAAGTTGTATGAGACAAAGATGAGTCCGGGATGATCACCACTGTGAAGAAAAAAAATGCTACTCACATCCTCCATTGCTGACACTTCAGATGATCCAATCACGGCTCGTTGATTTGGTTTATTACCCCCAAGCCATCAAAGAAAATATCATAGAATGAGCAGAAGGAATTGCTCTGATACCATATTACTAGTTTAACCAAAAAGAAAGGAAATGGAGAGAAAACAGAGTGAATGCTCTGATTCTTTTTATTCTCTACGTCTCTACAGAATAAAGCCAAAAAACTAGTTTTTATATGAGAGCTAGAGTAACAAATTGCAACCGACTCTTAGCTCAGATAAAAAAAATAGAGAAAGGGTAATAACAACCAAAGGGTAATAATCAAGGGTACTACTAGCCCTTATCATAGAAATGCCAGTATGCTCTAATAGGATATGCATCTGGTGAAGAATCCCATGCAAAACAGGTATTCTATTGTGTGGGTGCTCTTGTTTAGGGTTCTTTACATCACGTTCTCAGATTAATTGTGCAGACTGTTGACAAAAAGCTTAAACAAGAAGAGATTAATTGTTGCCAGCTTCTGTATGAGAAATACCACCCTAGATTTATTCCAAGAAGGTCTTTGTCTTTAATAAGTGTCCCTATATATGAGAATGTTGTTAAGGAATCATCTAGTCGTTATTTGGGCCTATATATATGCCCTAGAACCTAGAAGAAACATATCAATATTGACTACGAATCTTTGAAGTCCAAACTACCTAGTTGAAAGGATCTCAAGTCTTACCCAGTAACGTGCCATCTTAAGCATAAAGGTCACAAGGGTGTAATTATCTCAGTTTCTACTGAAACATTAAAACAATGGATTGCTTCTAGTTCAATGGATGGATCTGTACATATTTGGGAGGTTGAAACTGATCTTAAAGTTATTACATTGGTCAAAGTTGAGCATCGGGCATGGGAATATTCCTACTTAGCTATGGCACTAGCAAGATTTCCTTTTTAAATATTGTTATCAGTCTCCCCATTGTTGGCCTGCACTTTGAGATGTGAAATGTTGGAGTTCTTGGTCCAATCACTTTGAAAAGTCTAAATTAAGGGATAATAGACATGTCACCAAGGAAATGGTCTTACAAGTCTGATCCAAATGATGGAAGCTTCACTCCATACTGTGATAATGTTACTTCATAAGTAACAAAAACAATTGCTTGGAACTCAATCTGGACACAACTATGTTACTCATGAACCTGTGCTCAATGAAACAACATCCCTCTATCCTAAGTAATGATTAATCAAATCATGGATATGGTGGGAAATTCAACACTATATACCATGACTTGCTAACAACCGAAACCCTTCTATTGGAAGTGGAACTCTGATGAAGAAGCCACTCCTCTTGTCCCGCACATGCATGTGATCCATGCATGCGTGGCCACCCAAGGCTTTTGTAAAACCCTCCATCAAACATCAAATCTAAATCCCAAGCCAAATAACTTTGTGCCTAAAACCTCAGGACAAGTTCACCATCTCCCCAACCTTCATACCCACCAAACTCATCACCATACCTACCACCATCAATTTGTCTCTCATTACCATACTCAACAATCACTCTTCACACCCACGACCTTCAACTTCAAACCCATCATACTCTCTCCATGATCTTCACTTTCCTTTCTCTCCATGACATGCTCTTCAACTAATAACCACAAATCAACCAAAAGCAGCTCCTGAGTTAGCCCTGGTTGGTTAACCTCTTTCATCCGGCCTCTCATCATTACCCAAGACGACTCTGGCATACCTATAGCCACTATTCATCTGGAAAACATGTTTGAGTTCTTGGGTAGTTTCCATCAGGACTGCCATGGAAAAGTGTAACCATACTCAGGGTATTCAATTTGTTGTTAACGATTCTAGAAGATTTTCCAGCATTGCAGCTAATTTCCTGAAAAATATTGCGGACTGCTAAGAGATAGTTTCATATGGTTACAAGATGTACACGTGTCATATGCTCATTAGTTTTCTTCTATTATTGTTACATGAATTGTTAGAGAATTTTTTAGTTAGGTCTACTATATATATATTACTCTATAAGTAGCAGAACATAGTGTGAGAGAAAAATAAAATAGAAAATCACTTTACTTTCTCAGTTTCTGTTATCTTTCTTTCTTATCTCTGTTACTTTCTTTACATGGTATCAAAGCTCACATCCATGGACAATTTCCTCACCCCCATTTCTTCGTTCTCATTCCAATTTGTTCTGATTTCCTTCAATCACTCAATCTCCATAAAACTTTATTAGAATAATTTTCTAATTTGGGGTCAACAAGTTGAAGCTGCAATCAGGGTTACAAGCTCTCAAAGTTCATCAATGGAATCGATACTACTCCTCCAAAATTTCTTTCTTCCACGGATGAAACAAATGGTAAAATCAATCAAAATTTCTTTGATTGGGAAAAATAGGACCAATTACTAGTCTATTGGCTTCTTGATGTCTAAAGGGTTTTTAACAAGAATGGTAGGATGTGTAGCTTCTTTTCAGATTTGGGAGAAATTGGAGGTTTTCTTTGCTGCTTAAACTCGTGCGAAGATTGATCAGTTCAAGATGCAACTGAAGAGCTCTCAGAAAGGTTCATCATCCATGAATGATCATCTCTTGCGAATCAAAAGCATTGTTGATAGCCTATTATCGGTTGGCTATTCTATGTCTACTTCAAATCATATTGACGTAATTTTTGAAGGATTAACCTCAAAGTATGTGCGGACCCGCATTTTTCACATGTCTCCCCACTCAATGGGTGAGACTCGCTTTTATATGGTGAAAAATTAGTTTTGGAAAATTCAGAGTCACCACTTATTTTATTTTATTTTAAAAGATAAAATAAAACAAGAAAGAAAACCCTAAAGAAGTGACTCCATAGTTTTTGGAAAAGCATGTCTTTGAAAAACCCGAGTTTAGGTCTAGGGATCAGGTTACCTATTAGAAAGGTACCTTTAAAAGGTAGCACCCCTCTAAGCCCTACAAAGGTCTCTACTGACTAAGTTGAAGGAAATGGGCAATTAATTGGTTGATTATAGATACCTAGGTAGACTGGGTGATTTAAAAAAAATAGCATGCCAAACAAGAAAACCAAACACAAATCATAAAGAAGATTTAGGGTGTGTACCTGGACTACTTCTTAAGCACTATCACAAGACATTAATGGTTAGTTTTGAAAATAAAACACACAACATATATTTTACCCTAGTCTCTTAATCAAACAGGGCAAGCTAAACAAACAATAAAAAAGATATGCTGAATAGGTTGACAATCGCATACGAAGCAATACATAACGATCATGTATAAAGCCATACATAATTTATGGAATTAAGATATGAAGGTAAAAAGCATACCTAAATAGCATAGGTAACTTGTAACGTGCTTCCACAAGACATGAGGGGTTAGATAATAAATAATAAAATAAAAAAATCCTAGCATGGTTGTTATCTAATTAGCATAGCAAAAATTATCAAAGTATACAAAATAACATACATCTTGTATATAATTCCTAAAAAATAGATAGATATGATTACAAGTAGTAAAGATGGCAACAAAGATGAGTTTTGAAAAGATTTTCTTATGTAGGGATTCCACCAATTCCCCAGTTGATATACACAAATCTAGCCTAGACTTATCCTATTTGTTTGGGACCACAAGCTTGGATTCATGTCTTTCTCAAAACCATAACTTTTAATGAAAGCTGAGAAAAATGCATACTGATCAAAGCATGGTTGCATGTTATTTAAAAAAATGAGATTTCGATTCCAAGGACTCTAAATGAACTTTTGAAATGCATTTTAATGAGGAACATTTTGAGAAAAGGTTTTTTCTTAAAAGGAAATAAATCATTTACAAACGACAATACTCAAGGATCAAACATAGGCAATCCAATAGAAAACAAAATCACAAAATAAAATTTTAGACAACCAAGTCGACTAAAGTGGTGAGAATGGAGGTAATCTTCATTATTTTTTTAGGACCTCTAAAGGTCAAATTTAACAAACAATCAACAAAGGAATAAACTAAATGACTTTAGATAAGATAAAAATAACAAGATATTAATCAAGAATTAATGACCAAGATTCAAGAAACACATCAATTGAGAATAACAATCAAGAACTAACATAAGATCAATTAAACACACAAACACATTTAAACTAAAAAAGAAATTAAAAATAAACTAACATGGAACTAAAAACATAAACTTTATGATTATTTAAACCAATGAACCAAATTAATTCAAGGCAAACTAAAAACATGAATTCTCAAACATAGAATCAATGCTCTAAAACAACAAAAGTATTTAAACTAAATATATGAATTAAATTTAATCATAGTAGACCAAGAAAGTGATTTTTTCACATAAAATTGATTAAACTAAAAAATTAGAAACTCACAAAGACATCTAAACTAAAGAATAAATTAACACTAAACTAAATCGGAATGAAAAATAAGAACTTTATCATGTAGAATGGTGTGGCCTATGTGTTTCCCTTGCTTGTTGAGTGAATGCTTGATGGCTCCCTCTCTATCATGAAGGTGCAGCCCGCTTTATGCATGATTTTGCACCAACATGTGAGCGTGATCTTTTAGGTGCAGTCCCCTTGAATCATGGATGGGGTTGTGCATCTTTTACTTGAAGTTGTGTGAGCGGACTGTGTCTTTTTCTCCTCAAAGTGCGTGTTGGTGTCTTTCAATAATGATGCAACCCTTTTGTAAGGTGGATTGTTCCTCTAGTGTATGTGTTGGGTCAGAATTTCAATGGTACGTGTTCCAGATTTCTCAAGCGACTCGAAATGATGGTACATCCCTGAACGAGATGCATTATGATGGCGATGCTCTGATGTGCAGCAAATGAAGATGTCGTGTGTTCCGAGGATGCAGAATGGTGGAGATAGAAAATATGCTGATGGTGTGCAGATGATAGTCAGGTGGTGGAGCCTGCACGCGATGCTGACTGAAATCTAAAAACTAGTGAGATGAAGATGTGGGTGCAGTGTCCAAATGATGGAAGTGGCGTGTTGGTGCATATCTTCAATGCTGATGGTGTGTTCTCCTTCCATAGATGGAGATGGTGCTTCTTCTAATGTCGAAAACTAAAGCTCACAGAAAATGTTAGGTCATGTTGTGTCAATGCAATGCCACGATGATCTGTTCTTCCTCTTTGTCTGAAAAACCCACTACAAGATAGAAAGGATTCTTCTGCCTTGCTTGGAGATTGGTGTGGCGGGTTGATGGTTCTTCCCCCCCTCTCCAAAGGTGTGAATTCCCTGTTCACTCCCCATTTCCAAGTCAAATCGAATATCTTCTCTTTACATGCCGAGAATCACCCTCCATCCAAAATAGCGTGATCCCTTCCCAAAGCGTCTCTCATCTTTTAACCAGCCTCCCAATGCTTTCCATATGCACGCTGAGAATTTTCCCCTTAAACACAACCCTCAATCCGTCCACATACACGTTGAATTCTTCCTTTTCACATGAAAAACAACTTTGGTAATTTACTATTTTAAAAAAAAAAAGTGACATCCTTCGTGTCCTTCCATGCTAGTGGGCTTTCTATATGTGATGCGATTGCACTTTATTATGGTAATCACAATTGTATATTCTCCTTTTCTTTCCTTATTGGTGGTGCCTCCTATGGTAAGTGGTACCCACATATCTTTAGCTTCCATTATTCGGCCATATTCTATCCAAAAAAAAAACATTAAATTCTCCATGAATCAGCCCACATTCATCCTTGCATTTCCTCCTATATCCGGCTGCCACTCCCAATGTATGCACCCTAAATATCCCACCAAGATGCAGCCCCATGTGATTTCCTTCAATCTTTCCATTGGTGGACTTCCCTACAAAATTTCAAAGTTAATAGATTAAATAAAATAATAATAATAATAATAATAATGAGTAAAAGTAATAATAATAATAATAATAATAGTAATAAAATAAATATACAAAAAATTAAACAAAATTATTAAATTAAAATAAATAAGTATGGACAAGTATTATGGAAAAGTGACAAAATAATAGGAAAATAAAATAAAAGAGGAAATAGGTAAGATAATAAATAAAATAAATAAAAATCTAATAATAAAAAGTCAAGTCGTGTGATTTTACAAAAACAAGCCATGCAAGTCATGCAAGCCTTGTGAGACATGCAAAATATGCCAAAAAGGTGACCTAAGCAAGACTAAGTAAACCTAAGAGGGCCAAGGTCTGCCAAAATGGGTTAAGGTGTGTCAAAATGGGCCCACGTAGCCTAAGTGGGACTAAGTGAGCCTAAGTGGGCTAAGTGCATCTAAATGAGCTACTTAAAAAAGAAAGGAAAATCTTAGACCTAACTCAAGACTGTTAAGGGTCACAATAAGAGGTTAAATAAATCCCTCAACTGGAGTCTCTAAGCTGGCCCAAAAAGGTTAGTTGTACGAGTAACGTTGGCTACAAAGAACTATTGTGGAGTACTGAAAAAGCACTTAATAAGACATGTGCTAAGAGGACAAGATGGAGGGTCTACAAATATGCCCCTCTTAGGTGAGGATCACGAGTGTAGGGAATGCGACTGGGATCACAAGCAATGACTAAAATTAGGTGAACTATACCGAATAACTAAAAGGACCAGAAATATTGTCCTAGCACATGACAAGAGTAAGCTCGGAACACGGGGTCACAATTACAAAAATGGAACAACTCTATGTCATGAGCTCAAGGCTTTACATGGAAAGAATGACTCTAGGTCATAGATGAAATGATCGACTAAGGGTCATGAGCGTAGAGCTCTAAATGGAAAGAATGACTTTGGGTCATAGATGAAATGAACAACTCTAGGTCGTGAGCTCAGGACTCTAAATGGAAAGGATGACTCTAGGTCATTAAGCAAATGAACGAATTTGGGTCATGAGCTCAGGGCTTTAAATGCTAAGAATGACTCTAGGTCATGAATGAGAAAAACGACTCTGGGTCGTGAGCTCAGGGCTCTAAATGCTAAGATGAAATGAATGACTCTAGGTCATGAGCTTAGGGCTCTAAATGGAAATAATGACTCTGGGTCATGAATGATGTGAACGTCTTTAGGTCATGAGCTTAGGGCTCTAAATGGAAAGAATGACTCTGGGTCATGGATAACGTGAACGACTTTGGGTCGTGAGCTAAGGGCTCTAAATGGAAAGAATGCCTCTTGGTCATAGATAACGTGAACGACTCTGGGTCATGAGCTCAGGGCTCTAAATGGAAAGAATGACTATGGGTCATGGATGACATGAATGACTTTAGGTCGTGAGCTTAGGGCTTTAAATGGAAAGAATGACTATGGGTCATGGATGACATGAACGACTTTGGGTTGTGAGCTCAAGGCTCTAAATGGAAATAATGACTTTGGGTCATGGATGACGTTAATGACTCTGGGTCGTGAACTCAGGGCTCTAAATGGAAAGAATGACTCTGGGTCATGGATGATGTGAATGACTCTGGGTCATGAGCTCAGGGCTCTAAATGGAAAAAATGACTCTGGGTCATGGATTACATGAACAAATCTAGGTCACAAGCGCAAGGCTCTAAAAGGAAATAATGACTCTGGGTCATGGATGACATGAATGACTCTAGGTCGTGAGCTCAGGGCTCTAAATGGAAAAAATGACTTTGGGTCATGGATGATGTGAACGACTCTAGGTTATGAGCTCAGGGCTCTAAAAGAAAAAAAAATGACTCTAAGTCATGGATACCATGAACGACTCTAGGTCGTGAGCTCAGGGCTCTAAATGGAAAGAATGACTTTGGGTCATGGATGACGTGAAGGACTCTGGGTCGTGAGCTCAGGGCTTTAAATGGAAAGAATGACTCTGGATCATAGATGAAACGAATGACTCTGGGTCGTGAGCTCAGGGCTCTAAATGCTAAGAATGACTCTGGGTCATGGATGATGTGAACGACTCTGGGTCATGAGCTTAGGGCTTTAAATGGAAATAATGACTTTGGGTCATGGATGATGTGAGCTACTCTAGGTCATGAACTCAGGGCTCTAAATGGATAGAATGACTGTAGGTTATGGATGACGTGAATGACTCTGAGTCGTGAGCTCAGGGCTCTAAATGGAAAGAACGACTCTAGGTCATGGATAGCATGAACGACTCTGGGTCGTGAGCTCAAGGCTTTAAATGGAAAAAATGACTTTGGTCGTGGATGACGTGAACGACTCTAGGTCATGAGCTCAGGGCTCTAAATGAAAAAAAAATGACTCTAAGTCATGGATAACATGAACGACTCTGGGTCGTGAGGTCAGGGCTCCAAATGGAAAGAATGACTTTGGGTCATGGATAACGTGAACGACTCTGGGTCATGAGATTAGGGCTCTAAGTGGAAAGAATGACTTAGGGTCATGGATATGGAGAACGACTTGAAAGAGGATAGGAAAGAGACGAGATTAGAGCTATAAACTCTAAATGTCAAGGGTCGAACTACTAGGCTTAGGAAGGGAAATATGCCCCAGTATCCAGGGTGCTCATACTTCTGAAATAACTAGTGAATCAACCATTTGCTAAAATCAGAGAGTCAAAATTCAGTGCACCATAACAAAAACCTATGAAAAAAAAAATTGAACCAAAAGAACTCTTTATGTGTCTCGAAAGATATTATATTGTAAAATTTCAAAAAATAAATCTCGATGTGTGTACATCGCAACTCATCTAAAAAAAATCTCAAAGTGCACAAAATACTACTCATTTGGATAACCTAATCTACAAGGTAGATATGACAAAAACAATCTATCTCATAAACATCTGACTGAAAACCCCATCAATGCTCCTCAAGTGAAACCTGATGTGATCCATCTCTATTTCAACAATACCATGCAGGAAGGTCCTAATATCATAAATCATTGGAAGTCCCAGACTAGTGCTCAATCTATAGAATACTTAAAGAAAAAAAGAGAAACATGTCCCGGTATAAGATATCTGATGCCAAAGCTATGAGGTAGATAACCAACACCAATCATTCACTCTCATACCACTGCCTAAACAAATCGCATCGATGAGAGGGGAATATGCCCTAGTATGGATATCTAATGCACAACAAAGAATTTATCATCGTCAACTAAACATTTGTCAACGTTAATCAACCATCTGTCAACATCAATCAAACATCTCAATAACCAAGATTAAGGATAACCATACAACCTAACAACAACTAGGGATCTCATAGTAAGAGGGAAGTATGGCTCAGTATTAGATATATGATGCACAATCGAAATGATGAATCCAACATCTTGAATCAACTATCTCTAAACTCAAAAATCTATCAACCATCAATATGCCAAACAAGAGAGATAAATTGAATGTCTTTAAAAGCATCCTCCATAAGAGAATAAATAGTGGCGATTATACTTCAACCAATCTTCAAAAACTTGCCCAAGTGAAGACTGTCGAGGATAATGCCTGATCTCATGGCCTCAAGGTGGTCTTAAGACACGGAACGTAACGTAGGTTAGGGTGAAAAGGTAAAAAAACAAAAGAAAACTAGGCTCAAATACCCAATAATCAAACTCGTACCCTCGTGTATAATGTATAACGCATAGGAAAATTTCATGAGCATGCGAACTTAAGGGTAGTCAATGGAAATATCAATGATGAAATGAAAAAGAAAGAGAAGAAATGGTAAAACCATTTATGGATCATGTGAATGATGTGGATAAAGATGTCAGATCAGAAATGTGCATGGGTGTTAGAATGGGATGAAAGAGAGAATAAATAGCAGGTGAGAAATGATGGAAAATTAGATGAAAGTAGTGATAAGGTAAAAAGGAATGATGAGCAACGTATATCAATACAATAAAGGTAAATCATATCACCCATAATGGAGTAATAAAGAAAACATTGATCTGGAGATCTTAGTGAAATGTTACTCAACCCTCATACCTATAAAGTACAACAACTCTGATCTAAGAAGCAAAGAATCTCACAAAGCTTAAGACTCTCATGAAAAACTCTCATCCCTCCAACTGCATAATGAAAGTGACTCAAGGAGCGAAAAAGTGCTCATGGAAAACTTGCACAAACCTTCAAAGATAAACCTAATAAATAACGCTCAAATAGCAATGCATGCTCAATGGAGTAAGATATCAAGTACAAACATATCACTGTGCCATTTTTTGT
The DNA here is from genome assembly GCA_011039315.1 of Vitis labrusca. Taxonomy (NCBI): domain Eukaryota; kingdom Viridiplantae; phylum Streptophyta; class Magnoliopsida; order Vitales; family Vitaceae; genus Vitis; species Vitis labrusca. The sequence goes on along the minus strand of JAAKHE010000738.1, from coordinate 96,734 downwards.
TTTTTGTTTTTTTTTCATGTTTTTTTTTTTTTTTTTTTTTAGTGTATGCGCATACCCTGGTCACCAATAAATCGAACTACAAAGGGATGATGAGGTGATAGTAGCAAGGATGAGGAAGATAAACCTATAAGTCCAAAGCTCATGAGACTTTCCTAGCAAAATGTAACTATACATCAAAAGGTCCCTACTCGAGTGTAGAAATGATAAGCAGGGTTATAAAAAAGAAAAAGCTATAGCATACCACATGAGGCTCAATGGGCTAGCAACGATCTAATATATCAATAAAGGTGATAAGGCATACGGCTAATCGAAATGGTGGACACCCATCTTGTAACCATAATCTCAAACGTAATACTTTTTCAACTGATCCACATTGGTAGGCTCTGAAAACTGGTTTCCATCTAAGTCGGTCAACCATGCAGCCCCTTCTGGAGTCAACTCTTGAATAACATAAGACCCACTCCAACTAGGTCTGAACTTTCCTCTAGGGTCTCCAACCAAACCTTTGAGAATCCTCAAAACCAAATCCCTCTTTTGTAATAGTCTAGGCTTAACCCGTTTCTTGAAGGCACGAGCCATCTTTCTCTTATAGGCCTGAACATGATTTGTTGCTCTCAATCTCCTCTCATCTAAAATGTTAAGCTGATCAAATCAAAATCTACTGCTCAAGGACTACTCTCAATGAACCTATTTTTGTCTCAACTGGCAAAATAGCCTCCATACCATACACTAGAGAGTAAGGTGTAGCTCTTGTAGAGGTGCGAAAAGAGATACGGTATGCTCATAATGTAAAAGGGAGTTTCTCTTACCAATCTTGAGAAGTCTCAACCATCTTCCTTAAAATCCTCTTAATGTTCTTATTTGCTGCCTTTACTACCCCATTAGTTTGTGGCCTGTATGTAGATAATCTGTGATGCTGGATGTTATACCTCTATAACAAAGTATCTACCTCAGCTTGGAAGTCCACCCCTCTATTTGAAATCAACTCATGAGGAACCCCATAACGGAAAATGATGTGTGACCTAATGAAACTGGAAACTTTAGTAGAAGTCAACCTCGCATATGATGTAGCTTCCACCCGCTTGGTGAAATAATCTATGGCAACTAGGATGAACTCGTGACCATTGGAAGATTTTGGTGAGATCTTCCTAATAATATCAATACCCTATACCGAAAATGGCCATGGCGAGATTAAAACATATAACTCTGATGGCGATGCATGAATAAGATTGCCATGAATCTGGCACTCTAGGCATTTTTGAACAAACTAACAACAATTGGTCTTCATAGTCAACCAGAAATAAGCTATCCTCATAATCATACGGGCTAGCATGTGTCCTTCCATGTGTAAACCACAAACTCTTGCATGAACCTCTCTCACCACTCGATCTATAAAGGCTCGATTTAAACATGATAGAAGCATACCATCAATTGATCTCCTATATAGAGTCTCTCCACAAATCACAAATCCAGTGGCAAACTGCCTTAGTGCCCTCCGATCCTTGGCTATGGCAACCTCTAGGTATATGTCAGATATAAGAAACTGATAAATGTCATGATACCAAGGTAGATCATCCTGGACCTCTCTATCACAATCAAACAATAGTAAATGGGTGCAAACCTCAACTCAATCAGCAATGAGCATATAACCACATCAGTCGGAAAGTCCATAGAAGAAGCTTAAGGTAGCTAAGGCATCAACAAACTGGTTTTGCACTCTAGGCAGATGAGTGTATCTCAAATCATCAAATCTCCCAACCAATAACTCTAAATAAGCATGATATGACCTAAGCTTTACATCTCTAGTTCTCTAATCTCCCTGAATCTATTTAAGTACTAGATTTAAGTCACCAAACACCTCCATCTGTCTAATGCACAGCTCCAATGCAGTCTCTAGATCGAGGATACATGCCTCATACTCAACAATGTTGTTCATGGCAGGACGTAGATCTGAAAATTCCAAACGAACTGTCCTCGGAATATGATCACCCTAGAGGGATATCAACAAAACATTTATCCCATACCCTAATTGGTAATTGCACCATCGAAGTACATGTGCCAGCCTGACAAGCTAGTCATAGAAATGAACTCATCATCTTTAAAATCATCATCAACTGGTCTACCCTCAGATATCAGTAATGAGGATAAGTGATTAGCAACAACGCTTCCCTTAATATACTTCTGAGAAACATATTGAATATCAAACTTTGTCAAAAATACGAGCCATCACATCAATCTATCAGTCAATGCAGGTCTGTTTAACAAATACCTCAATGGATCAAGGCAAGAAATCAAGTGCATTGAATAATCTATCATGTAATGTCTCAATCTCCTAACGGCCCAAACTAACACTAAATAAAGACGCTCAATCATAACATATCTCATCTCATACTCTAGCATCCTCTTTCTCATATAGTAAATAGCTCACTTATTCCCTGAGTCATCAAGCTGAGCTAGCATACATCTTAAGGCCATGTCCGAAACTGACAAATACAGAAGAAGTGGACGTCCCGACATGGGAGGCACTAAAACAAGAAGAGAAAGAAAATACTCCTTAATCTTCTCAAATGTAAGCTGACAATCATCATTCCAAACTGTTGGCTGGGTTTTTTTCTCAATAGACGAAAGATGGGCTCACATATGACTGTCAATCTCGCTATGAATCTAATAATATACTGTAACTTGCCCAAAACACCCCTGATCTCTTTCTCACTCCTTGGTACAGGCATGTCAAGTATGGCTTTGATCTTATCTGGGTCGACCTCTATGCCCCGTTCACTGACCATATGCCCCAACAATTTCCTAGAAGTAACTCCAAATGTGCACTTCTTGGGATTTAGCCTCAATCTGAATTTTCAAATATTCTCAAAGAATCTCTCTATAGCCGTTAGGTGATCTGCTCTGCCTTGAGATTTCACAATCATATCATCCACTTAAACTTCGACGTCCCTATGCATCATGTCATGAAACAAAGTAGCAGCGACCCTCTGATAAGTGGCTCCTGCATTTTTCAACCCAAATGGCAGAACCCTATAACAGTAGGTACCCCACTCAGTAATAAAGGTTGTCTTCTCCATATCCTCTAGAGCCATCAAAATCTTATTATACCCTGAAAACCCATCCATGAAAGACAACATCGAATGGTCTGCGGTGTTATCGACCAACAAATCAATATGTGGGAGAGGAAAGTCATCTTAGGTTTGGCTTTATTAAGGTCTTTGAAGTTAACACAAACTCTAACTTTGCCATCCTTTTTGGGAATAGGGACGGCGTTAGCCAACCATTCTGGATACTCAACCACTGATATAAATCCAACACTGAGCTATTTCTGAATCTCCTCTTTCACTTGTAGACTTCAACGTCGGTGCAATCACCTCGATTTTTGCTTAACTAATCTGGCATGTGGTAGGATAAGCAAGCGGTGCTAAATTATAAAGGGATTGAGATCAGACATGTCCTTATAAGACCATGCAAAGACATCCAAGTATGACCTGAGTAAATGAATAAGTCTATCACTCTCATTTATATATAGGAGTGAACCAATCTTTAGCTTTCTAGGTTGGTCATTTTTGCCAAAATCAACAATCTCAACATCCCCTATAGCAAGTCTCTCTCATTTATGGGATATGAGTCATAATCAAAAGAGTCTCTATCTGAATTGGGCTGCGTAATCTCATCATCTATATCAAATATCTGTGGAATGGGTGAGTGGGGTGCAGATATAATACTATCACAAGAGACAGGCGAATACTAAAAAAATACTCAAATCCATAAATGAAGCAATAGAAACATTGTCACAGCGGGAGACAAATCCTGATAAAACATAAAATAAAAAATGTGGGTCCACAAGGTCAGATGCTCCCTCAATAAAGCTAATAGTGCTTTCAAATAAATCGTCACCAATTGTAGAACCCTTCATAAGCTCTGGAGCAAGAACTATCTGGATCTCCTCGGTAACCTCGATAGCAGACACCTCGAACAGATAGAATGATGAAGTAGGCTCAAGCTGAACCATCTCGGCAATCTGACTCGTACTCATCATGTCCATCTCATCTTGATACTCGTCATGGGGAACAACTCCATCGGTCACCTCATTAGGCTCAATGACTACTCCACAATCAATAGTCTCATCTAGAAAGCACAAAGATAAAAAACTAGCTCGGTTTGGTGATGAATGATTAATCATCATTGAAACTAGTGCACTAGAAGTCTCATCTCCTAACTATAAATGGTGAAAATGATGTTGAAGCTCATCCACTCTATCTATATCAATCACAGTGCCAAAATCCCTCATATAAGGATGAACCTCTAATCCTCTGACGAAGTAGTCTGCCAAACTCATCTTATAAGGACGAATAGGATAGTCAAATGGTGTGCAAGTCAAATGGGCTCTCACCCTTTCCCCGCGTAGTCGTGCCATATACCTATAGTCAGCCTCTATAAGAATAAACACAAGCCCAAATGGTGTATCATGATCAGCGGTAGCTACAAACTCTATGGGCCCATGTTGAAGTCGTCCTAACCCCATGTCAGGCTTAAAAGACATACCCCTCATCAGACCAAGTACCACCATATTGTTGTATTGATCAAATGACATAGCTACGAAATCTCTATAGAAGTCCTCAACCTCAAGGTTCTACACATCATCAAACGTAAACCTGGAAAAAAATAGATCATCTTCACTATGACTGATCTAAAGCACCGGTTCGGAAGATGCAAACATATCTCTAGGAGACTATACTGTGATGACCTGCCTGTCATATATAAACTTCACCTTCTGATTAAGGGAAGATGGAATAGCCTCAACCCTATGAATCCAAGGTCAGCCTAGTAGCAGGTTAAAGGACATGAGAATCTTGAAAAACTTGGAATAGTGTAGGGAATGTAGTCGGGCCAATCAACAACTCTATCATCAAGGTACCCATGACCTCCTTCTTAGTACTATGATATGCTTTGATCTTCTGTGTAGAGTGACCAAGTTTGAAGGTGCATAACCAAGGGCAATAGCAGTAGCTAATGGGCAGACATTCAAGGTCGAGCCATTGTCCAGCATGACGGATGAAACTCTATGGCCTGAACAACCAATTGTGATATATAGAGGGCGTGTATGGTCTAAACCCTCGGGTGGCAAGTCATCATCTGAAAACATAACACATGTGGCCCTATCAGCCGTCATCATATGAATCAACCCCTCTAGAGTAGTAGTGGTCTCAATGCGGATCTGACTCAAGGCTCAAATCAATGCATCTCTATGAGTACTAGAAGATGCTAGCAAACTCCAAATAGATATGCGGGCATGTGTACTCTATAACTGCCTCAATAGCTCATCATATTCTCTCCTAACCTCCTCATGAGAGGTTGCACCATCAAATGGCCTAACTACTAGAGGTGAGAGCTGAGCTACTCTCCCACTGTGGTCACGATCTATATATCTCTCCCTTCTAAATCATCATGTTCTTGCCATAGGATAAATGGGACTGATGGGCCCTAACGTGTCGTAACCAATGGTGTAGTAGGAGTCAAATTAAATGGTACCCAATCTGAAATCAAACTGAACAGTGTAGAAGTCTGAGAACCCACTGTGTCAACCTCATAACCATCATCTAAAATGGTCGACTTAGACAATCCATCATCCCAACTCAACATGTGTATGCTTTCATCCTCTACAAAATCTAAGTGATGGATACTGCCCGAGGGTGGTGGCACTACATGCGTAGAGTGAGAAGATAGAGGGTTTGTGGTTACACTTGGCTGCCCTAAGTTAACCAAACCTTGGTCTATCAAGTCCTATAGAGCATGTCTCAAAGCAGTGCAATGGTTTGTGTCATGCCCTAGAACCTGACAGTAGGAACAATGTAAATCCATCCTAAAGCGAGGTGGCACGGGCTAGGGTACAGGCATAGGAGCTAACTGAATCAACAAACCACCCTCCATGAGCTTTTGGAAAGCTCGGATCAAAGGCATACCTAGTTGGGAGAACTGTCGTGTCGGCCTCTATATAAAAAGAATAGTAGTCTATGGGGCTCAGGGCTGAGAGTATAAAGTAGGAGGTCTCTCTGAGACATGTGCAGGAGAAGTAGGCTCTGAGGTCAGGTATATGTATGTAGGAGTCATGGTTTTGGAAAGAACGGGCGGCCTATACTGAACATAATGTTGTGGGTAGTAAGCTCTTAAAGTTTGCCCAACTATCAGATAACATCTAGGAGATCTCAGTCCTGCTGAACTGATAGTACCTACATATCTTGGTCTCTATCCTCATGAGGGTTTCTTCTCCTTTGAATCAGAAGAGGAAGACTCGAGCCATAATCCTCTAGCAATACCCTCCTATATAACATACAAAGTCTATACTAAAGATCCAAAGTCCATATGGGGAAATCCCATCAAGTGTCTAGCAAATCTAGGTTGAAAGCTTCTCAAAATCATACTAATATGATCCTTCTCTGAAGGATGATCAACAATTTGTGCAATCATCCCCCTCCATCGGAAGATAAATGAAGTCACCGACTCCTTTGGTCTTTGTCTCAAGGCCTCTAGCTCTCTCATCGGACATTAATGATAGTGTTAAACACAAACTGTCTAAAAAACTCTTGGGTCAAATCATCCTATGTCCTACGGTGTGAAACATCTAATGAAACAAACCAACATTATGTTGCACCACTCAAGGACAAAGAGAAAAACATAATTAATTGGGCCGCATCCAACCCATGGGCCCTCATCATAGTACTGTATAACCTCAAATGGATCTTATGGCAACCTATGCCCGTATAACTCTCAATCTCCGGCATCCTAAATTGGGCCAGTAAACTAGTTGTCGGTGCTCTGTCAAAATCATCCCAACTGATAGCTTCATCTGAAGTCCTCATCTGTCTCATTGTCTGTGATTACTACTCAAAAAGTGCTATTTTATAGCTTGTAATTAACTCTTTTAAACACTTTTGAGTTGTAGTTATTACCTTTTAACTCAATTGGCATGTTAAGGACCCTTGGAATCGTTTCTAATCAAATTGTGTTAAGTTTTGGTGTTTTTGATAGCTTTTTGATCACCAAAGCAATCTAAGATGAGGGAGAGCTTTATATAATCCATGGCAAAGAAAATGAAGGCTCATTTACATAAAGAATTCAAGCTTTGGAGCTTTGTAGTTTTTTGCCAAAGCCAATCAAGAATGCAAGGAGGAAAAAAGAGGAATTTAACATGAAATTCAAGAGGACAGAAACTGTTGGACACATTTAAATCACTTTTCGAAGTCCATTTTATGCATACTATATTTCATTTTGAAGCTTGGGAAGTCAGGAGTCCAACGCTTCAAACGCTGTGTGAATTGGAGCTAAAACAAAGAAGTTATGGCCATTTGAAGACAACCATATCGAGCTGTGTGGAAATTTCGCAGCCCAAAGCCCATTTCGCAGCTGCAAAATGAGCTGCGAAACCCACCTTTGGCACACGAGTGCCATTTCGCAGCCCATGCCTCCATCTTTGCAGCTGCGAACCATGTTGAGAAATCACCTCCAAGCTGCGAATGAAGTTCCAAATCATCTCCAAGTTGTGAAATCACATTCAACTTGCAAAATCAAAGTTCAAACTTGGAAAATGGACAATTCAACGTGCAAAATCCACCTGTGCAATCTAAGATATTTGCTACCGACTAAGTTAGATTTTTTCTCAAGATATTTTGTGTAAATTTCTATTTTCTCCTTATAATCAGTCAAAGATATTATTGGGATATTTCTTAGAAAATATCTTCTCTATATATATCTTTGAACCAATGTAAAGCAATCCATTATGTAATCGACGATAGTAAGAAATATATTTTACAGAGCACTTGCTTTGTTTTTCCTTCATATTTTTGTTTTCTTGTTATTTTTATTTATAGCCAAACAAACTCTGAGGATGTTTCCTCAGAGGATGAGTGGCTAGGCTCTTTGTCTCTTGGAATGAAGAAAGCCGGGTAAGTTTCCGAATGCAAAAATTGGAAGTTTTGTTGTTTCAGCTTTTAATGAAGAGAAAGTGTGACCCGTTAGTGGTTTTTATCTTTTTAGTTAACTTAAAACACCTTAAAATCACTTGGGCCAACACTTGGTAAGGCAAGTGGTCTCCATCCATTGAGATACACTAGTTTATCTCTTGCGAGCCTTTGGGAGGTGGTTTAAAGGTAGGATTTTCTAGAATAGCCAACACTTGGTAAGCTTTTGGACTCTAAGGAGACATCCATTAGTTATCTCTTGCGAGTTTTTGACAGGTAATCCAAGGTTAAAGATCACCTTGAATGGCAAATGCTAGGTGAGAGGTATGAGCCATTGCAAAATGCATCAGTGACAGGGATTTAGTGTTTGAACCCATTAAGGGGAAGCATCTGTACCACACCGGTTAGAGAATTAACTATATGTTAATTCTCTAATGCGAGGAAAAGAAACAAGTGACCGGAACTCTTTCTTTGTATTAGGAACCTGAGCCTAGTGATCTGAAACTCCAAGAAACACTTTTCTTTGTAGTTAAAATCAATTACTATTTTTGGTTAGCTTAAAACCAACCTTTTCAATCAAAGATTATGTTTTCTTTTAAAGCTAACCTTGAAATGAAAAAACATAAATTCAGCTTTGAATTAATATCAATTATGAAGTGAAAACCCATCCCAGTGAGCGACCTTAGAGCCACTATGCTACGCTAGCTGAGGCTATCCTAGTACATGGTGTAATAGGTTATAAATTTTGTTGATTACTCCCGTCTAAGGACGACAATCAAGGAACACCAGCTAGACATGAATCAAATGGCACCGTTGTTAGGGACCATTAAGAGGACATGAATCAGCTGATACACCAATTGGGAACGAATTAGTCTGCTCGAGTTTGTCCATACGAGCGTGTGCGTCATCTGAGGCCAAAATAGGTTCTACGATAGAAAGTGGGGTAGCATTGATCTAACTATGCAAAATATACGGCGTAGAGTGTGAAACTGATTGACTGAGTAGAAAAGGTGGTGGTACCGTAGGGTCGTACTATGCGCCATCCTAAGTCGGAATCTATTGGGCTTGCTGCCCATCTATCATCTGGCCGAGGCCAACTATAGCCTCCTGAATCGAAGCCATGGTCGTAGCAAATTAGTCAATAGCAACTACCTGTGAGTCCATGTTTCTCTTATCTAATCTCTAGTCTGGTTGATCTAATGCTCTGGTCAACCTACCTCTAACTTTAATTGATGAAGGCGAATCCATATTGGGCATGAAAATACTCCTATAAACACAGAAACATTGGATGAGATGCAATACAAGGGTAGCTCTATAAGAATTGACTAAAAAGTAATCAAGCATATAGCCCAGGTATACTTAAACTGATACTCATATTTAATCACACCAAAATGAGACTATGGAGAGGGTAATTGAACCCAACTGTGACCAAGGCAACTCTGAAGGTCCACAGATGCACCCATATATAGGAATGAGATCCTAATTGGGTCTAGGCTAACCTACAAGGTTAAGGTGGCTCTATAAGATAAAATGGGTGGGTTAAAGGATCCCTAACAGAAGCGATTGTATTCTCCGGTAGTATACAACCCTCTGCACGCCTCCAAGGAGACAGGGTGCTTCCATGCAAGGTGGTCATCACCTCCACAAATGCACTTTCTTGCTTTCCCAAGGGGTTTCTTAATGGTGAAGGCTCTCTCATATCTCAACACTCAAAGATAATTTAAAGTGCACAGTGAAGGATGTGGGTGCATCTGAAAAACCTAAGATATAAAGTAAGATAGTAAACAGAGACAAGCAATCATACAATCATGCAGGAGCAAAGGTTGTCATGCAACAAGCAATCATACCAAGTAGATAGGCATCATACAAACAAAGTTCTATCTAGCATATATGAGAGTGAATCATGATAAAGTGAGCAAGTAATCAAGTGATCATTCAAGGCAATCAAACATGTTAAGATAGCAAACCAAACAAGAGAGCAAATCAAATCACCTTACCTAAAAAAAGGGGTACCCTCTAATCAACCAATTAAACACCACATTTTTCTCAAATAGTGTTCAAGCTTGACCCTCAAAATTCCTAATGGATTCGCCAATTGGTGGACCCGTATTTTTCACGTGCATCCCCACTCAATGGGCAATACTCGCTTTTATATGGTGAAAAATTAGTTTTGGAAAATTCAAAGTCGCCACTTATTTTATTTTATTTTAAAAGGGAAAATAAAACAATAAGTAAAACCCTAAAGAAGTGACTCCATAGTTTTTGGGAAAGCATGTCTTTGAAAAACCCGAGTTTAGGTTTGGGGATCAGGTTACCTATTGGGAAGGTACCTCTAAAAGGTAGCACCCCCCTAAGCCTTACAAAGGTCTCTATTGACTAAGTTGAGGGAAATGGGGTAATTAATTGGTTGACTATAGATACCTAGGTAGGTTAGGTGATTTAAAAAAAAAAGCATGCCAAACAAGAAAACCAATCACAAATCATAAAAGAAGATTTAGGGTATGTACCCGGACTGCTTCTTAAGCACTATCACAAGACATCAATGGTTAGTTTGGAAAATAAAACACACAACATATATTTTACCCTAGTCTCTTAATCAAACATGGCAAGTTAAACAAACAATCAAAAAAATATGTTAAACAGGTTGACAATCGCATACAAAGCAATACATAATGATCATGTATAAAGCCATACATAATTTATGGAATTAAGATACGAAGGTAAGAAGCATACCTGAATAGCATAGGTAACTTGTAACGTGCTTCTACAAGACATGAGGGGTTAGATAATAAATAATAAAATGAAAAAATCCTAGCATGCTTGTTATCTAATTAACATAGCCAAAATGATCAAAGTATACGAAATAATCAATTATCACATACATCTTGTATATAATTCCTAAAAAATAGATAGATATGATTACAAAAAGTAGTAAAGGTGGCAACAAAGATGTGTTTTAAAAAGATTTTCTTATGTAGGGATTCCACAAATTCCCCAATTGATATACACAAATCTAGCCTAGAATTATCCCATTTGTTTGGGACCTCAAGCTTGGATTCATGTCTTTCTCAAAACCATAACTTTTATTGAAAATTGAGAAAGATGCAAATCGATCAAAACATGGTTGCATGTTATTTAAAAAAATGAGATTTCGATTCCAAGGACTCTAAATGAACTTTTGAAATGCATTTTAATGAGAAGCATTTTGAGAAAAGGTTTCTTTTTAAAAGGAAAGAAATCATTTACAAACAACAATACTCAAGGATCAAACATAGGCAATCCAAAAGAAAACAAAATCATAAAATAAAATTTTAGACAACCAAGCCGACTAAAGGGGTGAGATTGAAGGTCAATCTTCATTATTTTCTGAGGACCTCTAAAAGTCATATTTAACAAACAATCAACAAAGGAATAAACTAAATGACTTTAGATAAGATAAAACTAACAAGATATTAATCAAGAATTAATGACCAAGATTCAAGAAACACATCAATTGAGAATAACAATCAAGAACTAACATAGGATCAGTTAAACACAGAAACACATTTAAACTAAAAAATAAATTAAAAATAAACTAACATGGAATTAAAAACATAAACTTTATGATTATTTAAACCATTGAACCAAATTAATTCAAGGCAAACTAAAAACTTGAATTTTCAAACATAGAATCAATTTTATCAATGATCTAAAACTACAAAAGTATTTAAACTAAATAGATTAATTAAATTTAATCAAAGTAGACTAAGAATGTGATTTTTTCACATAAAATTTATTAAACCCAAAAAATTGAAAACTCACAAACACATCTAAACTAAAGAATAAATTAGCACTAAACTAAATCGGAATGAAAAATAAGAACTTTACCATGTAGAATTAATCGAACTAATTATAAAAAACATCTGAACTAACGAAATATATTAAAATTAAACTAAAATAAAATTTTTGAAAAAGAACTTACCTTCAAGAATGCATGTTGTTGTGTCTTGTTGGAGAATGGTGTGGCCTATGTGTTTCCCTTGCTTGTCGAGTGAATGCTTGATGGATCTCCCTCTATCATGAAGGTGCAGCCCACTTTATGCATGATTTTGCACCAATATGTGAGTCTGATCTTTTAGGTATAGTCCCCTTGAATCATGGATGGGGTTGTGCATTTTTTACTTGAAGCAGTGTGAGTGGACTGTCTTTTTCTCCCTAAAGTGCGTGTTGGTGTCTATCAATAATGATGCAACCCTTTTGTAAGGTGGATTGTTCCTCTAGTGTATGTGTTGGGTCAGAATTTCAATGGTGCGTCTTCCAAATTTCTCAAGCGACTTGAATTGATGGTATGTCCCGGAACGAGATGCATTATCGTGGCAATGCTCTAATGCACAGCAAATGAAGATGTGAAGATGTCGTGTGTTCCGAGGATGTAGAATGGTGAAGATAGAAAATGTGTTGATGGTGTGTAGATGATAGTCAGGTGGTGGAGCCTGCACGCAATGCTGACTGAAATCTAAAAACTAGTGAGATGAAGATGTGGGTGCAGTGTCCAAATGATGGAATTGGCGTGCTGGTGCAGATCTTCAATGGCGGTGGTGTGTTCTCCTTCCAGAGATGGAGATGGTGATTCTTCTAATGTTGAAAACTGAAGCTCGCAGAAAACGCTAGGTCATGCCGTGTCGATGCAATGCCACGATGATCTGTTCTTTCTCTCTATCCAAAAAAACCCACTATAAGACGAAGAGGATTCTTCTCTTTTGCTTGGAGAATGGTGCGGCTGGTTGATGGTTCTTCCCCCCCTCTCCCAAAGGCGTGACTTCCCTGTTTGCATGTCGAGAATCACCCTCTATCCAAACCAGCGTGATCCCTTCCTATAAGCACCTCTCATCCTTTGACCCACCTCCCAATGCTTTCCATATGAACGCTGAGAATTTTTTCCTTAAACATAGCCCTCATTCAGTCCACATACATGCTGAATTCTTCATTTTCACATGCCAAATAGCTTTGGTAATTTACAATTTTAAAAAAAATGACATTCTTCGTGTCCTTCCATGCTTGTGGGCCTTCTATATGTGATGTGATTGCACCTTTTTATGGTAGTCACAACTGTATTCTCTTTTTCTTTCCTTATAGATGGTGCCTCCTATGGTAAGTGGCAGCCACATATCTTCAGCTTCCATTATTCAACAATATTCTATCCAAAAAAAACATTAAATTCTCCATGAATCAGCCCGCGTTCATCCTTGAATTTCCTCTTATATTCGATTGTCACTCCCAATGTATGCGCCCTGAATATCCCACCAAGATGCAGCCCCATGTGATTTCCATCAATCTTTCCATTAGTGGACTTCCCTACAAAATTTCAAAATTAATAGATTAAATAAAATAATAATAATAATAATGAGTAAAAGTAGTAGTAATAATAATAATAAATAAATAAATAAACATTTAAACAAAATTTTTAAATTAAAATAAATAAATACGAACAAAAATGTTAGTTGTACGAGTAACGTTGGCTACCAAGAATTATTGCGGAGTACTGAAAAATCACTTAATAAGACATGTGCTATGAGGACAAAATGGAGGGTCTACAGTATGACACTTTGATTACTGTTGTTACCACACGCACAAATTCATATACTATTGATGAAATAGAGTCTATTCTTTTGGCTCAAGAAAGGCACATTAAGAAGGCTGCAAAAGCTTTAGATTCTAATTTGAGTGCTAACTTGGCAACTTAGAGCCAGAATAATAGAGACAAGAAAAGATCTGATAATTATTATGAATATGGCTTTTATTTGTTCAAGGCAATTTTCGTGGTCTCAATAATTCTCCTAGTAAATGAGGTTCTAGTAGTCATAGATTCAAAAAATTTAGAGGTTCTAGTAGTAGAGGTCGTGGAGGCTTCAATGGTGTTAAGAATTATTGGAATTTCAATAAACCTCAATGCCAATTGTGTGGTCGTGTTGGTCATTTGGTGCAACAATGTTACTATAGATTCGATCCATCATTTCAGGGCCCATCTTCATTTCCGAATGGATTTCTTTCTACTTACGATTCATCATGAATGACTGCCATGGTTGCTACTACTCCTAAATTTGCCTATGACTCTAGCTGGTACCCAAATTCTAGAGCTACAAACCATATCACAGTAGACATTCATAGTCTGATGAATAAAACTGAATTTGTTAGACAAGATAAGATCGTGATGGGAAATGGAACAGGTTTGAACATTAAACCTATTGGACAATCATCTTTTCAATTTCAATTTACTTCGAAATTGCTCTCTTTAAATCATTTTCTTCATGTTCCTTTTATTACCAAAAATTTGCTCAATGTCTCTAAATTTTCCAAAGATAATGTTGTGTATTTTGAGTTCTTTCCTAACTTTTGTTATGTTAAAGATTAGGCTTCCAAGGAAATTCTCATGGCAAAGAGAGTTAAGAATGAAATTTATGTATTTGATGATTTCACACTTTTGCCTTTAGCAAAGCCACTATTAGTTCCATATTCTACAGCCTCTTGTGAGTCCTCCACCTTTTCATTTCAAAATCATGTTTCTAGCCCATTTCAATATAATCCTGAATCTTGTATTGCAACTAAGGTTTTTCTGGTTCTTTGAATACTTTAGATCTATGGCATCACAAACTTGGACATTCATCCCTTAAAATTGTAAAGTCTGTTCTGTCTAGCTACAATATTTCTATTCCTAATAAAATGCATTTTTCTTTTGGCTCAACTTGTTGTTATGGCAAGATTCACAAACTTTATTTTTCTTCTTCTAACACTATTTACACTCAACCCTTACAACTTATACACTCTAATTTATGAGGCCCCTGTCCACTTGAATCCTCTAGTGGTTATTACTATTACATTCACTTTGTTGATGCTTACTCAAGATTTGCTTAGACATAAATCATATGCATTTTAAGCCTTTCTTAATTTCAAAACTCAAGTTGAATTACAACTAGGTTTTAAAATTAAGGCCATACAAACATATTGAGGCAGAGAATACAAAGCTTTCACAAATTTTTTAACTTTAAATGGCATTCTTCATAGATATTCTTGTCCTTATACTAATGAACAAAATGGTTTGGCTAAAAAAAGGCATAGAACCATTGTAGAACATGGTCTCACTTTGTTAGCATTTTCTTTAATGCCAATAAAATATTGGGATGAAGCCTTTAGAGCTTCTGTTTATCTCAACAATAGATTAACAACATATGTTCTTCATCATAAAACTCCTCTAAAAGTTTTGTTCAAAACCTTACCAAATTACTCTTTCTTAAAAATATTTGGTTGCTTCTATTTTCGTAACATTCGTTCATATAATAAACATAAGCTTCAATTCTGATCCATTGAATATACCTTTTTGGGTTATAGTCTCAATCATAAAGGCTACAAATGTCTTGATTCAAATGGCAAAATTATTATTTCTCGAGATGTCATTTTCAATGAGTCTTCATTTCCTTTCACTCATAAAATTCAGTCATCTTTATCTAATTCTGTTTCACCCTCTTTTCATCATTCTACTACTCCTCCAATAATTTCTTCCTTTGGTAGCTTTACTAATCTAGAAATTATCCAATCTGTTACTAATGTTTCAGCATCTACTGCCTCTCCTCTTACTACTAATACTTATGACAATGTTCTTAGTCATGGAGCTCTTTCATAGGGCCAAATACAAGAAGATTTAGCTTTTGTTCCAATGTAGCCTTACAAAAATACTCATTCTATGGTCACTCGGTCTAAAGCTGGAATTTTTAAACCAAAGGTTTTGGCTACCACATGTGAACCTACTTGTATTGAGGAAGTTTTACGTGTACATCATTGGAAACAAGCAATGGTTGATGAATTGATGGCTCTTTTGAAGAATAATACATGGTCCTTAATCTCATTACCACCAAGAAGAACACCTATTGGCTGCAAATGGGTATTTAAAGTGAAAGAAAACCCCAATGGCTCAATTCAGTAGTATAAAGCCAAGTTAGTGGAAAAAGGGTTTCATCAAGTTGCTAGTTTTGATTTCACATAAACTTTTAGTCTAATTGTTAAACCTGCAACTATTTGGGTTATGCTTACTATAGCTTTGTCTAGAGGTTAGTTAATTCATCAATTATACATTAATAATGCCGTTTTGAATAGAGTGTTGCATGAGGAAGTTTTTGTAGAACAACCTCTTGGATTTATTCAACACAACCAGACTCCTATTGTTTGTCATTTACATAAAGCTTTATATGGCTTGAAACAAGCACAAAGGCCCTAGTTTGAAAAGTTAAGTACAACCCTATATTCCTTTGGATTTATCTCTGCCATGTTAAATCAATCTTTGTTCATTCATGTGACAAAAAGTTATTCTACCTATATTCTTGTGTATGTAGATGACATTCTTATCACTGGTAGTAGTGAACAAGTTGTGATGCATCTTATCACCAGTTTAAATAGAGAGTTTGCCTTAAAAGATTTTGGAGAGTCAACTATTTTTTAAGGATTGAAATGAATCATACTTCTGAAGGTATTCACCTTTCTCAAGGAGAATACATAACTTATCTATTCTGCAAAGCCAAAATGCAAGGTGCCAATCCTATTTCTACTTCTATGACCAATGGATAGAAACTTTCAGGAAATGAAAGTGAAAATCAGTTCAAGATGTGAAGCTATACAGATCAATTGTAGGAGCTTTGCAATATGTAACAATTACTAGGCTTGAAATTGCCTATTGTGTTAATAAAGTTTGTCAATATATGCAAGCTCCATTAGAATCTCATTGGAAAGTAGTCAAAAGAATTCTCATATGCTTGAAAAGAACTCTTCATCATAGATTACATTTAAGAAAGTCTCCTATTCTTGATCTTATAGAATTTTGTGATGCCAATTGGGCCTCTAATCCTAATGACCAAAGATCAACTTCAGGATTTGGCATATATTTTGGTTCAAGCCTAAAGGCTTAAAGTGGAAACGACACAAACATTCATCTTGCAACTGGAAATTACCAATTACCAAATTCTTGTTCAGAATAGTAAAATAACTAAATTTTAAAATCTTCATATATCAACTTTAAAAACTAACACATCAACCTAAGTGTTAATCAAATTCTAGCATCTAAACAATGTCCAAAATAAAGACAGTTTAAACAAATATCCTAATAAAGCCAAATAATTCCCCTCTAATGGTCACTCCTCATCCGAACTGAGGGTACTTGAAAAATTATCAACAAAAGGGGATGAGCTCAAAGCCCAATAAAGAACATTAATACAGTTTCATGGATCAAATAGTTTCAATCATGCTTGCATATAGGAGATATAAGGTACAATCATTTTCATAAAAGCATTTGAGTTCAAATATGCTAATACATTTTAAACTATTCAACCAAACATTTTCACATATATCTGTTAAAAAATTTAGTCTAATCCAACCTAAAGTAATCACCCTAAAGAAGGATGAATAGAGTGATGGTTTCTTTTTGAAAATTTAAATTATATGAATGCAAGAAACAATTATATGTAAATATATAATAAAACAATATAAAAACAATTGCATATAAAGTAAAAGAGTAGAAAAGAGATAATGCAAACACAAGATTTTTATAGTGGTTCGGTGCAACCCAACCTATATTCACCCTCCTCTAGCTTTAATCCCAAGCTTGAGGTTCCACTAATTCAAGGCTTCCAAACCAAGCCTTCAAGCAATACAATTGGATTATGGTTCCAATCCACTATCTTGGACTTTTGGCTCCAAGCATTCTTTTCAAACCTCAAGAGATATCTCACTCTTGAATAACCCCTCAAGTGATACCCCACACTTGAGAATCCCTAAGTGACACCTCACACTTAAATTCTTCCTCTCAAAGATTTACAAATAATCTCACAAAATCCTAGTACAAAACTTTAGGCACAAATGATACAAGGAAAACTAGGATTGAAAGGTGCACTAATGTTATGCAAGTTTTAAAACAATGGTGCACTCAAAAATATTCTTCCAATGCTCAATATATTCAAGAAAGGTTTAGGAAGGTTAAGCTCATGAAAAAATGAAGATTGGAGCCTTTTTATAAAAGAAGAAGGTCAAACTAGCCATTGGGGGTTCCACCAGTCGAGCTGGGAGTCAACCGATTTACTAGACTTTTTTCTTCCACTAAAAATAATTAGCAATATAGAAATTTAACATTCAATATTAGTTCTTCTAATTAATTTCTGAGTCATCTTATGGCCTTAAAATTTTAATTTTGAGGATTAGAGTTTATTGAATCAAACCTTTTATTTCTTTTGAAGTTTGAGGCTTCTAATTCTATGTTGTTAGCATTCCTTTTCATGGGTTTCCCTTTTTCTCAATGTACCAATCACTTATACTTGGTGATTCATGGTTCTCAATTGGTGTCTCAGCTGATTCATGTCCAGCTGGTGTTCCTTGATTGTGGTCCTCAGAAGGGAGTAATCAACAAAATTTATAACCTATATCACCATGCATTAGGATAGCTTTAGCTAATATAGCATAGTGGCTCTAGGATCGTTCACTGGGAAGGGTTTTCAACTTACAACTGATATCAATTCAAAGTTAAATTGGTGCTTTTTCATTTCAAGGTTAGCTTAAGAAGAAAACATAAACTTTGGTTGAAAATGGTTTTGTTTTAAGCTAACTAAAAAGAAAGTAATGGAAATTACTTATGAAGAAAAACATTCCTTGGAGTTTTAGGTTCACAAGGGAGGCTCCTCATGAAAAAACAGAGTTCCGGTCACTTGGTTCTTTCCTCGCATTAGAGAATTAACATATAGTTAATTCTCTAACCGGTGTTGTACAGATGCTTCCCTTTAATGGATTTCAACACTAATTCCCTCTCACTGATGCAACTTGCAATGGCTCGTGCCTCTCACCTAGTATTTGCCATTCAAGGTGATCATTAACCTTGGACTTCCCTTCTCAAGCTCGCAAGAGATAACTAATGGATGTCTCCTTAGAGTCCAAAAGCTTACCAAGTGTTGGCAATTCTAGAAAATCCTACCTTCAAGTCACCTCCCAAAAGCTCGCAAGAGATAAACTAGTGCATCTCCATGGACGGAGATCACTTGCCTTACCAAGTGTTGGCTCAGGTGAATTGAAGGTGTTTTAAGTTAACTAAAAACATAGAAATCATTAATGGGTCACACTTTCTCTTCATTAATGGCTGAAACAACAAAACTACCAATTCTTGCATTTGGGGCCTTACCCGGCAACCTTAGCTCCAAGGAACTAAAAGCCTAGCCACTCATTCTCTGAGGAAACATCCTCAGAGCTTGTTTGGCTAGTAAGAAAAATTAAATAAATATATACAATCAAAACGAGAAGGTAAGGCATAGCAAAGACTCTGTATTTTACTTCCTTGCAAAATTATACAAAGTTGTCTGAGAACAAGCTCCCCTTCTTTTTTTTTTATGGAAATTTACAAACAATATATATGGGGTTATTTACCCTTTGTTCTTGCTTAAAGACTAAGGAATCCTATGATAGGTGGATTACAAGGAGAGTTTGGGGATTTAGACATCAAATATCTAAAGCAAAAAATCTCAAAATGTCGGTCACAAATATCGGGAAGCTTCAGGAGAATTTCACGGCCGTGCAAGATGGCTGCGAAATTTCGCAGCATGAAGGACACCATTTCGTAGCCAAAGGCTAATTTCGCAACCCTACGAAATTGGCCTTCAGCTTTGTGTGATCGGCTTCCAATGGTTGTAACTCCTTCATTTCAACTCTGAATCGTGCACCGTTTAAAGCATTGGATTGCTAACTTCCCAAGCTTCGAAGCGACATATAGTATGCATAAATTGAGCTCCAGGAAGTGCTCCAAAAATGTCTGACAGTGACTGTCCTCTAGAATGCTTCATGTTAGATTTCTCTTTGCTTCCCCTCCTTGCATTCCGGATTTGCTTATGGCAAAGGACTTTAAAGCTTCAAAGCTTTGGTTCTTCATGTTTCTAAGCTTTCCATTTCTTTGCCATGGATTCCAAAGAACTCTCCTCAATCTCGGATTGCTTTGGTGATCAAATTACTAACAAAAACACCAAAACTTACACAATTTGATTAGAAATGATTGCAAAGATCCTTAATATGTTAACTGGGTTAAAAGGTAATAACTACTACTCAAAAGTGTTTAAAAGAGTTAATTACAAGCTATCAAATAGCACTTTTTGAGTAGTAATCACTTGGTAAAAAAAATCCTAATTATTCTAGCTCAAGTATGCCTTGACGTTTGCCATATCATGATCCATTTACTTTCTTATTAGTACTTGAGTATTGTTTTACTTTTTCAACATTTTATTGTCTACTGATGAGTTTGACCATTATTGATCAATTAGAATTTTGGGGTTGAGCCCTTATAGCTCACTTTCTCAGCACTTTCTATCACAAACAGAATGTTGAACCCTTGTTTTCTTTTTTGTTATTTTGACACAGTATAAGTTGCAAAGATTTGAAAATTTTTTCCTTCAAATTTTCTTTGTCATTTTGTAACTGTTGGTACTTTCTTGGATTTTCAATTTTCTATCATTATTGATTGTATTTTCTTTTGTTTTTAGAAATACAACTATTTAACTTTCTTTTTCCATCTAATCACTATTTATCTTGTGGTCGAATTCTAGTTGAATTACAATAGTTTGTTATCATTTTTAACTTTCCTTCAATTTGTGTCTACACTTATGTTCTTGATGTCCAATACAAATTGGCTAGGATTTTTGTCCTGGTTTATGAAATATCGAAGAAGGGGATAAAAGAAGAAATTTTTGAATTTTCCAATATTGTTATTTATTATTTTGATTTTGGATAGGAACTTCTCCAGTATACCACTCTTCTCAAGGAAGTGTTAAGTTCCATTAGGAAATTTCATTCTAAAAGTTAATTTGTTATTGTCATAAACTATAAGGATTATCAAATTCAAAGCAAAACTTCATGAAATAGATCAACAACGGTTTGCATCATGTGTTTTTTCTATAGTAGCAAAATACCTTTTCTTTATAATTTATCAGATAAATTACAGATAATGTTTAATTTATTTTTCTTATTAAAAACATAGAATGTTTTTTTTCACATTTGTGATTAGGACTCTTGCATAGTTATGAACCTTATTGAGATGGAAAGGAAAAACCAACTTATCCTAATTCTATATCAAGTCATAGTGAATATAGTTAATATGTTTACTACACTTTGTACTGCTATAAGGAATTGTTATCATAAGTGAACATTGATGGAAAGACCTGTGAATAGAGTGTTTTTGTGACTTAAAGTGTTTTACACTTCATACTATTGATAAACTAACACTACTGCAAAAAATTAAATTAATAACGCTTTATTTCTTGACGCTTGTAAAGAAATGTCATTATTTATCTCTAAAATTAATAATTATTGATGCTCACACATTCTTAGCGCTTTACAAGGAGAAGCAATGGCGTTTTAAATAATGGCACTTTTGTAAGCATCATCGTACCTTGAATTTTAAATAATGGGGCTTTTTAAGCATCATTGTTGAACAACTTAATCTTAACACTCTTTAAAAGCGCCATCTTCAATTTATTAAATAAATGCCCTTAATTTCTTATTAAAAAAGACCAACAATACCACTATCAAACCCCACAAACCCCACATTCACTACCCGATACCCACACTCAAACTCCAATACCTCCATGGCTGACACTCTCCAAAACCCTAACTCTAAAATTTCAACTTACTACTAGACTAGAGCTACTCTTCATGACATCGTCGCTAACAATTGGCTTACCCAAGCTTAGGTTACCGTCAATCGCCACCCCGACATCAACAACTTCCAGCCCTCCAGGATCAAAGATTGCAAAAGCCTTTTAACTTCATCTGAGTTCGATAGCTAGTATAGCCACCTAATTGGGCCGAGGCAATGGCGTTAATCCACATTTTGGTATTGCTGGTTCAGTCTAGCTAGGCTCCCACCATGAGGGAATTAGAGATTAAGTTCACAAAGGCTTCCGACTCTCTCAAACTCTCTCAAAGTGAGCTCCTTCTACTGATGCAATGCAAGGGAATTTTTTTATTGTGTTCGTAGTTGGGCATAAATTTTGTGTTTTCAATTATTTTTATGTTTATAATTGAAAGAAACTCTTATTTCATATGAATACATGATAGAGGGTTTGTCTAAATGTTTTGTACATTATAGAGGGTCTGTCTAGATGTTTTGATTCTGGATCTGCTAGTATTTGTTGAGTATGTGGACCAGAATCAGGGAAAGAGCCACCAATAGTGCTAGTATTATTGGAAATGAGTTTTCATAGTTGGCTTTCTGGTTTTTGCTTGGAGTGTGTATGTGGGAATCTAGCAAAAAACTAGTATTATTGGAAAGAAGGTTTTGATAGACATCCTTCCTGTTCTTATCGAGATGCTACAGAACACAACAGAGGTAATAAAAATTTTCCCATGTCATCTAGCACTTTTTATTTATTCTATCATTTCTGTACTTTAGGTTTAGGTATCTTATTTCCTGTTACAATGCTTATACTCTAAGGATTGAAATTTGGTTGTGTTACCTAGGTTAGTGAGACAGTGGTGACTACACCTAGTGAGAAGATAATTACTATTCATGAATATCTTGTGTATCTTCTTTTTTGGAATACCTCAATCTCTCACGCAGTGAAAAGATAATCTTTAGAACATATTTTATATAAATTAATGAAATAATAACTAAAACATCTTCAACATATATATATATATATATCTATATATATATATATATATATATAGTTAAATTATAAAGGAAAAAAAATCAATGGCATAAAACCAAGTTACATAATGAATATATAGTGTTTGCACATTTTGTGTATTTTCTTTTATAGGAATACCTCAATCTCATAACCAGTGATAAGATGACCTTTAGAAAATACTTTATGGAAATCAGCGAAGAGCTTCTTTCTCCTTTCTCTGCAGAATAATAGGATTCATGGTTCAAAAGTGAATAATAGGATCACAATAAAAGCATAAAAAGTTTTATGAGAGACACCTTTCCTATGTAGAGTTTCCTCAAATACTCTCTGCTATCCCATGCAAAAGGTTCATCGATACCACCTCTACAAGCCTATAGTCAATAGATATTCAAAGAAATTAGGTCAAGGTACAAAATAAGAGTGGAATATAGAAAATTCAATTAACAAATGTGGTATTAGTAAGGCCAAAGATAGTGATATATGTAATTGTCTATAAACACTTAAAACATGAATTATGAAAAGCTTATGATCAAAATTGAATACCAACTTATAAGAAAGAAATCATTGAGGTTATATGGTCATATCGTCAATTCAAAATGATAATATATTTGACTTATTTAAGGGCATTCAGAATCGTTTTCATTCCAGGTACCATAATTTGTTAAATCTCTAGTTCTTCTAAATTTAGAATTCTTTTTTTATATATCAATGTCAGTTTAGGACCTTTAGGTACAACTTACAAGGTTAGTGTGTTTGGCCAACTTAATTATGAATATTTTTTTATCAAACTTGGTTATGAATAACTTACAGTCAAGTGAGACACCTCAACCCATCAAATTTTCTAGAGTAGATTTTATTTTGATATTTTTCAAAAGTACAAGAATAAGATAAATAAGTTTCAACAGTGGGTAGATTTTGGTACCACCTAAAATACATGAACCAATTTAATTAATTATTTATTTTTTATAATCTAGCACCCTTCGATGGCCAAGCCCTTGGGACTCTCCATGGGGATCCAAACCTCGGGGAGTTGATCATGCCTACAACAACCAAAATTGATGTTAATTGATTTATACTTTAAAATATATATATTTAAGCTAAATAATATATTAAATACTTAACACGTTTTTTAAATGATTAATAATTTCTCAAAACTGCTTGAGTTAGAATTTGATGGTTAGCAAGAATTCTCGAGGACTTGGCTCGTTTATCATCAGGTTAGATTCATTTCTCTCAAAAATCACACATTTCAGAACCAAATGACTTTAGTTTTCAAGAAGTGGCAAGTTCAAGTTAATTAGATACTAGCATATCTTTATTAATAATTTCAGCTTTTTGACATCTATTAAGCTTATTATTCAAGTTGGGACAAAGTATTAAGCTATTACACCAATCCAACCAGGAACTGAACCTGAAATTTTATGAACCATAATAGCATGAGGAATCAATCAAGTAGACCAACCACAACATACCATAGAAGAAATGTTTAACATGAGACTCATTGCTATATATATATTGTTAGAAGTTTTGTTATTTTCATAAATAGATTTTGAGTCTTAATATATTGGTATATAAGGTTGAATAAGTTTATTTAAGATGTTTCATTCTAGAAAATTGAATGACCATACCAACATTATTCATCTCATATTATGAATACATTTCGATAATGGTTATCTTACATGAAACCATAGAGCTTTTTGGAATAGGCCCCAAACCAAACACTTTTACTTATGTGGAGTTGAGAACTACAACAAAAGACTTCAGTCCTACATTGAAGCAGGAGGATTGAATAATTTCGATATTTAGATTTGGTAGAGATATAACGTAAAAATTTTGTTACTGAACTATGTTACTCTATAGGGCAACTTTCAGTAGCATCTCATCGCCATGGAAAGAGTTAGTTCATTACAAAGATTGCTACCATATCTACAGTGCAATATCATAACCTAGTGAAGTTGTATGGATGCTGCATTAAAGAAAACAGACAGATTCTGGTTTATGAATATCTAAAAAATAAGAGCCTTGATCAAGCTCTTTTTGGTGGGAATGCTTAAAATATTTTGCATCTTGCACTTCATGTTTTTTTTTGTTTATTTACCACACCTTTATTGTGTTCTAATATTCAAATTATATTTCCATTAACTTTAACAAATTGATGTTTCTCTCTATTTCTTAATTTGGGGATTGCAACAATTATTTGGCTTGTTTTAATGATGTAGGATATGAATGGGCCTTAAAGATTAAAAATACTAACTAAAACTGTACCAACAGTAATTTTGGCTCGAGAATTTGACAGTGTCAATGATTGATTTTCCATGTTTTCTTTCTAACTATCTAGAATTTTAATGTTAGTTGAATGTTAATAGAATTATTAAACACTATCACATCTTATCTCTCTTCTTCGTGTTTTTATTTATTAATTATAATTATAATTTTTCTTTTTTTAATATATTTATCTATCTATTTATAGATCACTCTTCTCTTCCTAACTTCGAAGAGAGAGAGAGAGAGAGAAATAGTGAAGGATAGCAAGGGATAGAGTGTTCTACTCCACCATCTAAGTATGTGATGAAAAGTGAGTACAATTAAACCCTCGTTACTATTTTTATTATTTTTGAAATTTCTATGGCTATTCTCTTGTGATTGATCTAATTCCACTACTCCTAATTTACCATTCCTCAAGGTTGAATCACAAAGGCTAAATCATATTTTTTAAAAATAAAAAATAAAAAATTCTCCTTAGATCTAACACAAATTTATTAAAATTGCATAATTGTTCTATCATTTATTTCAAAAAAACATTCAACTACTTCTTGAACTTTTAGGTTGAATATACATTTGGTTAATATTTAGTTTTGTGATTGGGTTACTTAATTATTTTCATTCTGCAAGTTGTATTTTCCTTATTGATTATTATATTACATGGTGTAGTTGGCTTATTAAAATTTAAATGAGTCTAAATCTCCTAAGTTGTTATAAAATCATAATAGTAGTTGTTAGCAAATTATTGAAGCTTCTACCTGTTGTACATATGTTCAGGTTCTCGAGTCGATTGATAAGAATTACTTGGTCAGCCCTCAACATTAGCAGATCTTGCAACAAATTTCTTCCTAGTTTCATAATGCTTTAAGATTAAGCCCTCTTGAACATAATAGTGAGAAGGTTTGTCATTATCAATTATTTTGCTTATTTTGGGAAATGCTAAAATCTATTTGTTTAATTGGTTGATACTGTGGGTTGAACTTGTGAATTTTTTAAATTAGATATAAAATGTAATAGAAACTAAATTGTACAGATAGTAAGGTTGGTGTGGGATCCTCAGTGGACAAAGTTTTTGCTCCGCCACTGCCTATTAGTAGCCTCTACGTAGAAGAGATGCATGTTAAGGTTTGACTTCTTACTATCCCTTGTTCTTGTTTTGTTTTAAGTATTAAATATTAATCAAATTATTGCCAAAATTTACTCTAGATGGCTTATTGACCATAACTAATACTAGTAGGGAAATACAAAAGTTTGACTATTTTATATATGGGTTCATAAATTTGTGTTCTCAACATGTTTGGACTTTTCTATCTTTTCTAAAATATTTGTTTATAATATTAATAAACAAGAGATCCAACTTTCAATATTTGTCAATAATATATCTTCATATTGTTCAGTGCAATGAGTTGCACTAATTAGACAAAGTGGTCTTCTATTATGGATATAGGAAAAAAAAAAAAAAAAACAAGGCTATCATTCTATATGAGAACAAGGAGTGTGAGGTAATGATTGTGACAACAAGGAGTAAAGGGTTAAGTGCTAATAAGATAGAATTCTATTTGTACTATAACTTTATAATTTAATTATTTACTTTTATAATTACATAAGATTTTTATGATATCTTAAATCAAGCAATGTCATGTTTCTTGGTTTTGTTAAAATAAAATATAAAAATGAGTCTATACTTCCTATCTTAAGATTTTTATCATACCTCATCTAGTAAATTACAAGCTCCTCTTATTATTAAAATAAACAAAAATCAAAGGAACTGGTAAAAAATAAAAACTAGTCAAATAAATAAAAAATAAATCAAAATATAAGAAATTAAAAATAAAATTTAATAATAACATAGTGATAACGTGATGGTTTTCGTCATGTTTGGACCTTGGTATTTTTTTTTTATATGCATTATAGGACTTATTCTTGTATTCAATAATGCTTTAAGAGTTCACCATTAAATGTCCATACAGAGCAACCCTAACTCATTTATACACTTTATAATAAGAATTTGATGCATATTTATTCACTTAGAGTCTATGAGTTTATTAAAGATTTAATTTAACTGTTAACTTATACTAAAAATACAATATTTTATCCCATAAAAACAGAATTTATTTCTTCTATGTTGTTGAATAAAAAAATCAAACTTTTAAAAAAAATTTAAGTACATTTTTCCCCTTATTTTGGGGAAAGCATAATATGTTAGTTGAAATTGTAGTTCAGGGTATTTTGTTGATAGAGTATGAATCTATTTATTTAGTTTCAACTCATTGGTCTCCTTAATGAAGTGTTTTGTATATCTAGTTTTACTTTGATGAATTCTTTTATGAGGTCTTTTTTGAAGTAATGCTCTAAAGGTGCAACATAGATATGACAATGGAGAGCTTTTTATCTACATTAGAATAATTTGTTATATTTTATTTCAAAAAAACTTCATAATATAATTTTTTTTTTTTCGTATAATGAATGGAAAGGAACACAATCCATGTATGTAAGAGGCTAAGGGGATTCATGTAAGCAAACTTGATAACCTAAATTAATTTTGTGAAGGTTATAATTTCATTTATGCTTATTATTTATTGTATGTATATATAATTTAGATGTTTTCTACTCTTCCTTATTTTCATTTATAGGTTTCAAAAGAAACTTGTTTGCTAAAAGAAAAGAAACCATTGTGTTAAAGAAGATAAAGTAAAAAACCATGAAGATTACATCAGTGAACTCATTAGGAGGTTGAACTATGCTTTTAAAAATTATGGTTTATTTTAGTAGTCTTGGTATCAATGTTTGTTCTTATGTCAAAATTAGAAATTCTTATTGAAATATTTTAATATAATTAACAAGTTTATGTGTAATTAATATATATAGGTGGTTACATTAATTATTTAAACTAGGTTCATGTATGTCAATATTTGGATATATTTTAATTAACAAAATTTGATTTTATTTTATTAGTTGTAATTGTTTTTTTAATTTAATTATATAAGAAATTAATTATTTTAATAACGAAATCAAAATATTATTTTTTAATAGAAATTGTTCAAAGATGACGCTTTTATAAGCGTCATTGTTAACATGAAACAAAGAAGACATTTTTAAAAGTGTCATTAATAAGATTAAATCAAAGATGACATTTGCATAAGTGTCAAGAGTGGTAATTTTATAAAAATTATTTCAATAAAAATGTTCAAAGATGATGCTTTCCCAAGTGTCATTGTTGACATTATTCAAGGATGACACTTCTTAAAGCGCCATTGAAAGCATTAATAAAAGATGGTGCTTCTTGAAAGTGTCATTGTTAATTGTAATATTTAATGACAGGGGGCGGAGATGACGCTTCGGGGAAGCATCATCTTTTATCTTTCTTAACGCTTAAAAAACGTCATTATTTCACTTTTTTCTTGTAGTAAAGAATTGAAGATATATTGATGTAGAAAAAATGGTTGCATTATTTTTGCATGCTCTTGCACATCAAGTTATAAAATTTTGACTCTTAACATCTAGAGAAACTGTTAGTATGAATTTCAATGCAGTATTAAGTGCGGTTATTTGCTTACAAGGAGTATTACTTAAAAAAATTGGAACCGGTCTTTGAGAACTCCACAAATGAGAGATGGAAATAGTTTAAGCTATATAAAAAACAAATTTAGTTTATGTAGATTTAATTAATTCATACTATAGCAATACTAATACTTTTATTTGAATAAAATAGTTTAGGAGCTTTAGGTGGAATATACATTCAAATGAATGTACCTAAGGGAGACAAGTCTAGATATCAAACAATTGCAACAAATGTCTTAAGAGTTTGTTCTTATGACATGTAGTTTATTTATATATTGCCAGGTTGGAAGGGATTAACCTTTGATTCCCAAGTGCTTTGAGATGCAGTTAGTAAGGAAATGGACTAATAGTTTCACGTGGTAACTATGTGTTTCATAGAAACTATTGATTTTTTATTTAATATATGATTTATTTTTTTTAAATATATTTTGGAATATTTATTTTAGGTTATTACTATCTTGTTGATGTTGGCTATACAAATGAAAAGAGATTTCTTGCCTCATATAAATGGCAAAAATACCATTTCAATGATTGGAGAGAGGGACACATGCCAACAACCCATGAACAATTTTTCAACATGAAGCATTCTACAACAAGAAATGTTATTGAGAGATATTTTGGTTTGCTTAAACTATGTTGGGCTATACTTAGGAGCCCTTGTTTCTATCTAGTAAAGACAAAATGTAAAATCATTCTTACTTGTTGACTTCTTCATAATCTCATAAAAAGAGAGATGCATGAGGACCCATTGAAATAAGAGCTAGATGTACAAGACCACCAAGGTCAACCAATAACTATAATTGAACTATTAGATTAATGGAGTGTTTGGAGAAGAAATTTAGCAATTCAAACCTTTAATGAATGGAGGACATTGTAGTATGTTGTTTATTTTACAAAAAAAAAAAAAAAAAATCTTTAAGATGTTTTAGACTTATCACTTGTAAATTGTGAATGGTTTGTATGGATTATTATATGATTAACTAGTTTGAATTGTATTTTATAATGTCTTTCTATTGTTAAATTTGAGATATGGTTAGATTAAATTTATTATAATTGTCTTTATATTATATTTATTCTTAAAATATCGTTATATGATTTGATATTTTTGAAACATAAGATGGATTCTACATCAAGTGGTCAAATAAGGGGTGGTGAAAGAAACAAACGAGTGTGTACTCCTAGTGAAAATGAAAGATTAGTTGAGCCTCTTACTGAAATTTTTGTTTTAAGGAAAATAAAGTGTGATAATGGGTTTAAACCAAGAACATTTTTACAAGTGGAGAAGTTGCTAAAGGAAAATCTTCTAAATAGTGGACTTAAAGCGAGTCCATATATGGAATCGCGTGTGAAGACTTTAAAAAGACAATTCAATGTCATAATAGATATGTTAACCCATGGTAGTGGGTTTTTATGGGACTATGAAAAGAAAACAATTTTATGTGATCAAGATATATTCGAAGCTTGGATGAAGGTAAATATATTTACAATTCTGCTTATCTATTATTTTTCTTTTTTATTTTTTATTATTTATTTTTTTGTGTTTTTTTTTTTTTTATTCCACAACAAGATGCATTGGTATATTATTTTGCTTTCAATATATTATGTATTTTTTATGCTTGAATATCACTTATATTTATACCAACTGTATGAATGATGCTTGTTACTATTTGATTCATCCCCAATGCAGTCATGCCATTTGATTTTGGCTCAGATGGGTGTTATCAACAAAATTTATAAAACCTAAATCACCTCACACTAGGGTAGCATAGCTAACATAGTATAGTGGCTCTAGGATCGTCCACAGGGATGGGTTTTTGTCATACAATTGACACAATGAAGGAAATAAAATGGTGTTTTTCCTTATGAAAATTAGCTTTTAAAGAAAATGGAATTGTGGTTGCAAAGATTGATTTTAAGTTAAACAAAAATAGTAAGTGAAATTAACTTATGAAGAAAAGGTCTCTTGGAGCTTTAGGTCACTAAGATCTAGTTCCTTAGGCAAATGGGGAGATTCCGAATCTTCTCCTCGCGTTGGGGATAATAACATAAAGGATGGTTATCTCCCGAACCGATTTTATATTTAGCAATTAAGATTTGATCCAAAGGTTTCATGGAAAATGATAGTTGCTGCCCATTAATGGCTTCAAACACGAAAGACTCTCACCTTGAACCACCTTCCAATGGCTCATAAATGATAACTAATAGACGTCCATGGATCTAGCAATAAGCATCCATAGAATCCGAAAAGCTTACCAAGTATTGGCCATTCAAGGTGCTTTTAAGGGGTTTAAAGCTAAACCTTGAAATAAAAACCATTAATAGTTAACAACTACTTTCATTTAAAGCAAGGACAACTCCCACCTTTGCATTCTGGTTCTTTACCTAGCTTCCCTTACTCCAAGAAACATAAAACCTAGCCACTCATCCCCCGATAAATCATCCTCAGAGGTTGTTTGGCTAGAAAGAAAAGTGAAAACAAAATGAGAAGGAAAGGCAAAGCAAAAGCTCTGTATGTTTCTTAGTACGGGAATTTACAAGTGTTTAATGAAAAACATCCATCCTTCTCCTTCTATCTCTCTCCTTATATATATGCTACCTAAAAGATATATAAAAAGATATAAAAGAAAATATCTAGGTTGGTTACAAGGAGAAACTAGAAAATTACACAAAATATCTTAAGATAAAAATCTAACAAAGTCGGTGCATAGGAAGATTTCGCATACCATGCGAAATTTGGCATGGTGTGTGAAATCCTTTGGCTCCCTCAAGTGGTTTTGCATGGTATGCGAAATTTCGCACAGCCATGCGAAACTGTTGGTTGTTGGATTTCTTCCTCTGGTTTGATTCCTTACATCTCTGATTTGCTTGGCAAAGGGCTATGAAGTGCTCCAAAGCATGGATTCTTCATGTATTTGAGCTTTAACGTGTGTTGCCATGGATTTCACAAAATTCTCCCTCTTTTTTTGCTTGTTTCAATGATAAAAAAGCTACCAAAAACACCAAAACTTGCCAAAAATTGATTAGTAACCCTTGCTAGGTTCCTTAATGTGCCAATTGAGTTAATAGGTATTAACTACTACTCAAAAGTATTTAAAACAATTAGTTTCAAGCTATAAAAGAGTACTTTTTGAGTAGTAATCACTATTGTTCACTAATTTTTCTTAAGATAAATATTAATTGCAACTACTTTTAATGGACTGCACAATAGCGGTTTAGTTAGTTAATTTATTTATTTTTCAAAGTTCCATTCCATTGTTGATGTTGTTGTTGATAGGTTCCTCCCTTGCTTGGATTGTTGTATTGCATTAGATTGCTAAAGGAAACTTAAGATAGGTTGGTTATGCTTATTTAGATGGATGTTTTATGTTAATAAAAATTAAAATATTGTTATTGTTATTTCTTTCAGCCTTTTTATTATCTTTTGTAAATTTTATAGGGGCATAAAGTTGCTAATGGTTTGAGGCTCAAACCATTTCCACACTTTGATGATCCAAGTCTTGTTTTTGGTAAAGATCATGCTAATGGAAAATGAGTCATGTCAATTGCCAATATTTTGGAGGAGTTAGATCAAGATGAAGCAAGCAATGACATTGGAGTTGATGGCTTAGAAGTATCACCTCTTGTACTCATATAACTGAATCTACTCCAAATAGAATGGAATGTTCATCACAATCTCATATGAAAAGAGCAAAGAATGACAACACAACTTTAATTGATGTAATGATAAGGATATGGAAAACGAAGATAGAGTGAATGGTGAATTAGAGAAACTTCCCAATCTTAGTAGGTTGGACTTATTGAGTCAAATTATCAAGAATGACTTGATGAAAGTCAAACTTTTGTTCAATTTTGATGAAGATCTCAAGGTTGAATGGGTGAAACAACTTCTTCAAAGTCACTGAATTTCCATGTTGCATCCTTGTTGGTTTATTATCTTTAGGTTGGATTGATAGAAATTTTAGGTTAAATATTTTGTTTCATCAATTTCCTATGAAATTTTTATTGTTTTGTTGGATTAATTTGGATGAATATACTAGTTGTGGATTTTATTAGACATGGTACTTCTATTGAGAACTAGAATGAAGTTTGTGTTATTTTATTTCCTCATTTGCAAATAGGAAACAAGTATTTGCTAGTTTTGAGAATTTAATTATTCTTATCTTTTTTTTTTTTTTTTTTTGGTAAAATATG
>JAAKHE010000738.1:42262-59160 GCA_011039315.1 Vitis labrusca | reverse complement strand
AACTCTCCTCAATCTCATAATGCTTTGGTGATCAAAATACTAACAAAAACACCAAAACTTACACAATTTGATTAGAATTTATTGAAAGGGGCCTTAACATGCTAATTGGGTTAAAAGGCACTAACTACTACTCAAAAGTGTTTAAAAGGTTTAATTAAAAGCTATGAAATAGCACTTTTTGAGTAGTAATCAATGCAATGCATAAAAAAATATATCTTGGAAGGTGCGGGAACTCAGAAATATGTCATAAGGAATTTTAGAAATGTCCAAATGACCGAGGATAGAGATGTATCATCTCAAATCCATGGTTACCACTTGTTGATTAATGACTTAGCTATTAAAGACATTAAATTACCCAAACCTTTTATGGTTGGTTACTTAGTAGAAACTCTTCCAAAGTCTTAGAAAGACTACAAATAACATGAAACATAAAAGGAAACAAATGTCCCTAGAAAATGTCATAATCCACATTAGGATTGAGAAACAAAATCGGAATAGGGACAAGGTTGAGAAAGCTAAGGAGTTGTCTTCAAAGGCTAATGTGGTAGAAGAAAAACCTCAATCCAAAAATAATAGGTCTAGAAAACTAACCTCTAAGACCAAGCCCAATGAAACAAGCGAAGGTCCAAAACCCAACTATTAAAAAGAAGGGTAATTGTTTTGTCTATGGTAAGCTTAAACACTATGCAACTCAATACCGCTATAGGAAGAGAACTGAGAAGACCAATTCAAAAGCAAACCTAGTAGAGACAGAGATGATCACAGTAGTAGTCTCCTTTAAGGTAAGCATGATCACCAATGTGAAAGAGTGGGTGGTAGGCTATGAGGCTACCAGGCACATCTGTGGCAACATAAGTGCAGTTACTTCCTACACCACATTAAAGGAATGAGAGAAACAAGTGTTCATGGGTAATCCTAGATCTCCCCTAATGATTGGCAAAAGGAAAGTTCTCCTCAATCTAAGCTCTGGAAAAATGCTCGCCCTCAATGATCTCCTTCATGTGCCAGATATTCACTAGAACTTGGTGTCAATATCTCTACTTGGGAAAGTAGAAATGAGGATCTTGTTAACTCTGATAAAATAGTTTTAACCGGAAATGATGTGTTTGTTGGCAAAGGTTATTAAAATCAAGGTCTTTTTATGTTGAATGTTTAAAAAATTATCAATAATAATGATTCTTCTTCTACTTGCTTAGTTGACTCTTGTGATATTTGGCATGGTAGACTTGGACATGTGAATTTTTCTTATATGAAAAAAAAATGGTTGAATTGAGTTTAATTCCTAAACTGTCCTTAGAAAACCATGGAAAATGTGAATCTTGTGTAGAATCTAAAACCACAAAGAAAACTTGCAAATCAATAGAAAGAGATTCAGAACTACTAAATTTAATACACAGTGACTTAGGAGACCTAAAAAAATACAATGACTAGAGGTGGTAAAAGATTCTACATAACGTTTATAAATGACTACTCAAGGTATACAAGGGTATATCTTTTGAGAAATAAAGATGAAGAAAAAGATGTTTTCATCAAGTACAAAATAAAGTGGAAAATCAACTAAGTAATAAAATTAAAAGGCTTAGAACCAATAGGGGAGAAGAGTATGAGTCCAACCCCTTTAACTCATTTTGTGAAGATCATGGGATCATTCACGAAACTACTCCTCCTTATTCCCTTGAGTCCAATGGGGTAGTAAAAAGGAAAAATAGAACCTTAAAATAAATGATGAATGCAATGTTGGTAAGTTTAGGAGCACCCTTGAACTTGTGGGGGGAAGTTATCCTCTCCGCTTGTCATATACAAAATAGAATACCTTACAAGAGAATTGGTAAAATACATTATAAGTTGTGGAAAGGTTATGCACCTAATATAACATACCTAAAAGTATGAGGGTGTTTGGCTAAAGTTCTTTTTCCTGAACCTAAAAAACGAAAACTAAGTCCTAAAACCTTTGATGCAATGTTCATTGGCTATGCGAAGAATAGTGCAACATATAGATTTCTTGTTATTAAATCAAAAAATAGTCTTGTAGAAGTAAACACCATTATAGAAACAAATAATGTGGATTTCTTTGAAAGTATCTTTCCTATGAAACTAAGTAGTGAACAAAAAGTTCAGAAAACAATTAGAGATGAGTCTATTGAACCTTTTAAACCTAAACTAAGGGGTAAAATAGACAAGAAAGACACAAACCTTGGAGATGGTTTCTATACCTTCCTAATCGATGATGACCCTAGAACTTAAAAAGAAGCTATAACTTCTTCTAATGCACCATTCTGAAATGAGGCTATTAACAATGAAATCGAATCAATCATGTATAATCATATATGGGAGTTAGTAGATTTACCTCATGGTGTGAATACTATTGGTTGTAAATAGATCTTTAAAAGAAAGCTAAAACAAAATGGGTCCATAGAGAAGTATAAAGCTCATTTAGTTGTTGAAGGCTTTAAACAAAGGAATTATGTATATTACTTTGACACATTTGCCCCTATGACTAGAATATCCTCAATTAGAGTACTGATTCCTCTAGCTTCCATTCATAACCTAATGATACACCAGATGGATGCCACGATTACATTCTTGAATGGGGATTTGGAAGAGGAAATTTATATGGAACAACCCGAGGGTTGTGTAGTTCCAGAGAAAGAAAAAAGTGTGTAGGCTGGTTAAATCACTATATGGGTTAAAACAAGCACCCAAATAGTGGCACAACAAGTTTGATCATATGCTAGTAACTAATGGAAATTCCATTAATGATGCTGATAAGTGTATTCATAGTAAGTATGAGGATAACACATGTGTAATCATTTGCTTGTATGTTGATGACAAGCTGATTTTTGGAAGTAACCTAGAGGTCCTGTGTGAGACCAAGAAATTCCTAGGATCTAAGTTTGACATGAAAGACCTAGGAGAAGCAGAGGTGATTCTAGGAATCAAGATCACTAGAACGGTGAATGGGCTTAAACTCTCTTAAGAGCACTATGTTGGGAAGATCTTAAGGAAGTTTGAACCCTTTGATTGTGAACTAGGGTTAACTCCGTATAATCCCAACTCATAGCTAAAGAAAAATAGCGAACATTGTGTTGCCCAAACTAAATATGCTCATATTATGGGAAGCCTAATTTACTTAACAAATTGTACTAGACTTGACATTGCTTATGCAATAGGTAGGTTGAGTTGGTGCGCCCAAAGTCCTAATTAGGACCATTGGACTGCTATTAGTAGAGTACTTAAGTATTTGACAGGCATCATTAACTATGGTTTGTGCTATATTGGATTTCCAAGTGTCCTTGAAGGATTTAGTGATACAAATTGAATCTCTGATTCAGATTAGATGAAATCCACTAGTGGGTATGTTTTTACCCTTAGAGGAGGTGCAGTTTCTTGGAAGTCGACTAATCAAACTTGCATTACTCGGTTTACTATGGAAGCTAAGGTTATTCCCTTAGAAAAGACAAGTTCTAAGGTTGAGTGGCTTAAAAACCCCTTAGCGGATATCATTTTATGGATGAGACTAGCACTATTTGAGTCTGTGTGTTGTGATAGCCAAACTGCGATTGCTAAGGCTAAGAGTAAAATATTTAATGGGAAAAACAGGCATATATGCCTAAGCCACAATAATGTGCAACAACTGCTTGAAACAAGGGTTATATCCCTAGAATTTGTGAAGTCAAAGTTGAATTTGGCCGATCTTTTGACCAAACCACTAAATAAGAAACTAGTAGAAAAAACATCGAGGATGATGGGACTTATGCCTATTGCAAAAGTCCAAAGTGGTGGTAACCCAATCTATTAGAATGGAAATTGCATGAAGTAGGCTCATATGGGTAATAAAAAATCACTTGTTGGCTTGAAGGGCTCTATCAGTTATACTTGTATGAAAGTCTATTCTTATGATGTAGATAGAGCTTATTTTGCATTGATTTAGGTTGAGTGTTTACTCTTAATGAATATCATATTCCTTATGGGTGGTATGTTTAATGCATAACATACTTGATGGATTCATTTACATGAGAGTGGAGGTGGGGCAACTTCCTATGAAAACTTAGGGAGATTCTCTAAAGCTCTCATGAATATCAAAGTAGAGCACATGAACTATTTGTGACAGCTCATAGTTGAGAAACCAATGTGGATAATAGGTCCCTTGAATTACATCAAGAAACACTGGTTCATAGAAATTTTTTCACCATATTTTTGTGGCTCAATACTTATTTATCTAAAGACTAGTTCATAGCCCTTGGGTACCAATATTAATGCAACAATATTGATGCATTAGATTCTGTTTTCCCTCCATACTTTCCTTCCTTCACTTATACACTCTATGGGGGATTGTAGGAAAAGTGTCTAGTAAAAGAGAGTGTGTTTTTGGTGTTTTTTATTATCCCACATAGGAAAAAGAACAAGACCTTAAGTAGGTATATGTATTAACCCACTTTTCTTAGCTTAATAGGCTTGTAGAGAGGTGTAGGGAAGCTTTGCATGCCCAAGGGGCCCAAACCCATTTGAGTGGGGTTTCAAGAGATTCGAGACAAAATCCCTTAATACACATCGCATCTCCACAAGCATCCTATGTAGGGGGTAGTGGGTTCCCCCACCATGTACGCGCACGAGTTCGACTACTTTTTACAAAATTCAAAACAATTTTTTTTTAAAAAAAATTATTTCTTTATTTCCCGTTTGAGTTAGTCTTTTATTTGACTAAGTCTTCTAGTGGGTTGTTTCTTCCTGGAGACTAAGTAGACAATCTTAGGTTTTGTGCAATAATGTCTCCATGGTTCCGATTCTATGGGAGAGACCTATTGGGACTCCTTCTATAAAAGAATATCACCCTCTTACCCTCTTAGTTCTCAACATAGTCATTCTCTGCTCTCTCATTTTCTATTCCATATCTAGAGCCTTTCTGCATTCTTTGTTGCATACCCTTGTATTCGCCATTGCAGCACCCTCGAGCCTGCACTTACCACTGTAGCAGCCACACCTACCCAGTATCCATCTCCACTACAACAACCACATTCTTCATTGTGGTTGTTGTATTTCTTACACCTATCTAGAGAATTTATTAAAAACCTAGGCTATATAATTCTCATTTTCAAAGTGCACCCAAGGTGAGATCCATTGGTTGTTGAATCCTAGAGGTAGACCATTGGTTCCCTAGTGCATCGAGCTTATCTTCGAGGAAGGTGGATCTACTTTAAGGACAGTGCATCGTCACACCTCAGCCAAGCGTACCGATAGGTTTCCATTATCTCTTTCTGTTCTTTGATTGTGTGTTTTAGGCTAAGTCAATTCCACTGCTTTTCTAATACCCTTAGAACAACCATATATATATATATATATATATTAAGGCAGTACTCTTAGTGCACACATCCCGAGGTGACCATGCACACACATCACGAGTCAATGATCTCATGATGTGTGCTTGCACTACCTTAGGATGCATGCTCACACTACCTCGAGATGCTTGTAGAAGGTTTCTTGAAATGTGTGCATGTGCCGCCTAGAAATGCATGAATAATTGATGATCTCTCACCATGCAATTTTGAATCCTTAAAAGTAAAACCATGGTTCAAATCTCTTATATCTTCAATATCTTCCAAAATTTTATCTCTATAACCACCATGGTCATAGAACCCATCATCGGATAATGTTAATCTTCTAATTGTCTAAGTACTCTCATCCCAAACACCATTAGAACGGTTAAGTGGAGGCCCAAAGTTACTTTCTCTATTAGGAGTTGTAATTAGGTTGCATTGTTTATCAAAGTCAGAAAAGGAAGGCTCCATATCACTACTAACATTCATTTTCAAAAGCCTCTAAACCTCACGAGAAGGTGCACTTATTCCTTTTCTACCTGACAAAATGTCGGTGGTAACAAATACAGAGGCATGTGTCCCAAGGCATAATTGTTCTTGATAGAAATTGGGAGTCGGTATGGTATCATGTATGGATCTCGCGAAAATTCTCTTTACAATACTCTCTACAAAGACAGTTGATAGGCGAATACTCTTGTTTATGGACAAAGATGTAGATGGCACACATTTCGAGGCAACGCAGGCACATATCTGAAGACGAGTGGGTATGTATCCTAAGGCGGTGTAAACACACATCCCGAGGTGATACGAGAGTGCACCATATGTGTAGTGTTGTATAAAATTTTACTACCTCCTAGATGCATCTCGAGGAAGTACAAGAGTACACCATGGGTGCAGAGTTGTATAAAATCTTATTACCTCCTAAATGCATCTTAAGGCACCTCCTGCATGCATCTTGAGGTAGTACAGGAGTGCACCATGGGTGCAATGTTGTATAAAATATTATTACCTCCTACACACTTCCCAAGGCATCTCTTCAACATCTTCCAAAATTTCATTTGTATGATCACCATGGTCATAAAACCCATCATCATATATTAATCTTCTAATTGTTGAAGTAATCTCATCCTTGAAAACCATCTGAACAATTAGCGGATGAAGATGTACGGGGCATGCATCACGAGGCGGTGCTGACACACATCCCAAGGCAATACGATATATATATAAAGGGAAAAACTTCTCACTAACTTTGCATAACGATATTAATCAATATTTTTAAGAAAATGAAAAGTGGTGTTATCAAACCCTTTTCAAGTTTTTTATAGATGAAGAATTGCATTTCTTGATTTCTATCTAAGGGCCTCTATTCTTTTTATATACAATACATACATACATACATACATATACATATATATATATATATATATATAAAATCAAACCATGGGAGGTCAACATAATATTAAAAATCGGGCTAAACCCCTTGGTCCAACTAGTTGGATTGCCAATTAGATTCCTTTTTTGTTCAGAGTAAAGTTTAGTGCTATTCAAATGTGACTTGGTCATGAGTTAGTTGACCTTGTGGTTAGCTCAATGAATTAATTGGTGGAGTCCATTTTTTTAAGACTTCAAATCAATATCATTTTGATTATAAAAACTCGACATACTTTTAAAAATCGTGCTAAACCCCTTAATCCAACTAGTTGGACTCATAATTAGATTCCTTTCTTGTTTGGGATAAAGTTTAGTTTTATTCAAATGTTAACTTGGTCATGAGTTAATCGACTTGGTGGTTTCCCCAATGAATTAATTGGTCAGTTCCATTTTTTTATTACTTCAAAATAATATCATTTTGACTATAAAAGCTCCACATAATTTTAAAAATCATACTAGGCCCTCTAGTTCAACTGGTTGGACCGCCAATCAGATTCTTTTCTTGTTTGGAATAAAATTTAGTTCTATTTAAATGTTGACTTGATCATGAGTTAGCGGAATTGGTGGTTGGTCTAATGAATTAATTGGTCAGTTCCACTTTTTTAATACTTCAAAATAATATAGTTTGACTATAAAAACTCAACATACTTTTAAAAATTAGGCCAAACCCCCTAGTCTAAATGGTTGGACTTCCATTGCTTATTCAAAGTAAAGTTAATTATATTCTAATGTTGACTTGGTCATGAGTTAGCCAACCTAGTGGTTGGCCCGACGAATTAACTAATTGATTTCATTTGTTTTAATACTTCAAAACAAAATCATTTTGACTATAAACCACACTACAAGGAAAAAGATATATGGTGACATTTATAATGAGTCACTATAAACATAGGGTATCACTACAACATAGCATCACTTTATCCACTGACACCATAGAGGGTACCAATTGGTGACGTATTTGGAACCGACACCAAAGCAAATAAATGGTGACACATTCAAAAGCGAGACCATATATTTTTAGTGATGCTTAATTTGATATAGAGTTGTGTGAGATATATAAGGTGTCATATTAAATGCATCACCTTTGAGTTATGGTGTCACATTATTGTAAATGATTATGGAAGATATGGTTGTTTTTGGTTGATTAGCCTGTTAATAAATAAGATCTACCTGTGCATATTTTGTCCATAAATATAATAATCATATCACATCTAACTTATATTTTCGTAATTCTTATGGATTAACTTGTAATACATTACATCATCTAGTAATATTTGTATATCAAATGTTCACAAAACGATGGTACATCAAACCCACCAAAACTAAAAGAAAAGTGAATGCACATTAAATATTTAGAAATGTTAAGCATCCCAACATTCATGTATACCTTCATTTGATATGCATAAAACCGGCTAACCATAAAATGACACAAGAGTTGCATCCAAAAACCCAAAATTCTCAATACCAAATAAAGTATTGTTTATGTCCTATAATGTATAACATAAAAGTCACATCTAAAAACCCAAAATCTTGTTGCCTCTTTTTCCTTTCTTTTTATTCTACATACTGTCCTCCCAAGAGTGTATCCTGCATTTCATAGTTTAATGAGTTTTAGAGTTCTTATTGAAAATAAAAATTAATTAATGTTATAAAAAATAAACAAATCTAAGTACTAATGTTTTCGTTTTTTCTTTTTCCCATTTTGATATAAAAATAGTTCGTAAAGAATAAGTAATGTCATACAATACTAATGGAAAAATCGTATAACAACTAAAGAGCTCACCATGCATGATCACGATACATCAACATGATTCATGATTAGTCATAACACAAAAGTAGTCAATTATCCTCTAATTTCATCAAATTCTACTTAAGAATATGTGTTTTTTTATCATCAAACTGAAATCAAATGAGAATAACATTAGTTTCACAATAATTGGAAGTATGAAACTATGTACAATTCATTAAATGTGTAAAACCTTTAATGCAATAACTGTAGAATCAACAATTATCTCTTTAATGAATCTCATAACAAAGTAGTCACATTTGAACTCAAACAAAAACAATTCAAGAAAACAAAAAATAAATCAAAACTACAAAATCAAAATATAAATCTAAAATTTTAGAAAATACTAATCTTGCACTTAAAATCTGCACTTTTTAAATTTATTTTTTATAATTTATTATGCTTTTAAAAATCATTTTTAACATTTAATTCTTTATATATATATATATATATATATATATATATATATATATTTCTTGGAAGGATTTTCTTAATTTCAATATTTTTTTTAATGTTCATTTTGTGAAATAACAATGTCCATTAAATTTCATCTCAATTATATAAACTAGAATTTTAGTAACAACATATAAAAATGTTTTCAACTACTAATATGATAGGACGTGATATTATAACAAGCATGAAAATTGTGTATATAAGACAAAAAAACCTAAGTCATTATTAAAAAATGTTAAGAAAAAAAATATTATGAGAAAGACTTAAAGAACTTTTTATAAAAATTATTGATTTTTCAGTCATAACTCCAATTGATATT
Source organism: Vitis labrusca (assembly GCA_011039315.1). Classification (NCBI taxonomy): domain Eukaryota; kingdom Viridiplantae; phylum Streptophyta; class Magnoliopsida; order Vitales; family Vitaceae; genus Vitis; species Vitis labrusca. The sequence goes on along the minus strand of JAAKHE010000738.1, from coordinate 49,856 downwards.
TCTTTTTTCTAATTAAAATAATTAATAAAAAATTTGGACATGAAAAATATGTTCAAATAAAAATAATAAAAAATTTAAAACATCAAAGGTAAAGATATTCAATATTTTAAATTTTTTACTTTTAATATTCTTTAGATCAATAAATTATTACACATCTTTTTCAAAAAAGAAAAAAAAAAAGAAAAGAAAAGAAAAGAAAAATGAAGAAAAGGAAGAGCTTTTATGTAAGGAATTGGAAAAAAAAATTGTAATAAAAGGATTTTATAGAAATTTCCTAACCTTGAAAGGAAAATTTCATCACCAATTTCAAATAGCTTCAAAGTTTGGTCAATGCATATAAAAACAATAAGAAAAGAAGGCAAAAATAAAACATATTTTTAGAATCCTTTTGCGGGAGATGACAATATTGAGAATAATTTTCTCAACAAATATTTTTCAAATATGACCAACCAATATCTTCATCACAATATACTATAATATTCTTAGAAAATAAACAAACAGTCTGATTAAAGGAAATTTCATTAAAAATCAAAAGAAAATTACAAAACATCTTCTTTAAAAAAACAAAGAAAAAAAAAGAGTTTTATGGAAGGAATTGAAAAAATTTATGTAATAAAAGGATTTTATAGAAATTTTCTAACCTTGAAAGGGAAATTCTAAATTTTGGTCAACGTATATAAAAACAATAAGAAAAGAAGGTAAAAACAAAAAACAAAAAACATATTTTAAGAATAGAAAAAATATTAATAGAACAAGATGAGATATTAACCATAATACCACGCAAAAGAATAAAAAAATCAAAATATAAGATTTGATCATTTTTATAATTATAAAAATTTTCATTCCTATTTAAATTTTAAAAAATAATTCATTTACATTAATAAATAAAAAATAAAATTAATTTTTCATTGTTAATTCCAACATTTCAAATCAACTCCAACATGATATGGAAACTATTTCATTTTTCCTTTTGTGGTAGATGACAATATTAAGAATAACTTTCTAAAAAATTGTTTTTCAAATATCACCAATACATATCCTCATCACAATAACTATAATATTCGTAGAAAACAAATAGAAAGTCTTATCAAAGGAAATTTCTTGTAAGATCAAAAGAAAATTTCATACGGTAAAATGTTTATCCCTCATTCAGAATATAAAATATATTAAAAAATCATTCATTTATCTTATTTTCATTCATTTTGGGGTTTATGAGTTTAACAATGAAACAGAAGATATGGTGGAATGTTAAATCTAATTTTTTATTTCCTACAACTCAATAAAAAAAACACTATTTACACAATCCACATTATAGATATACCAAATAAATGAATATAAATCAATTGTGTTAATAAGGATTTTGACATTAATAAAAAAAATGAAGATGATAGATCTAAGAGATTTTGGGTTACCTGAGAGTCCACGAAATAGAGAAGAGTAGTTGTGTGTTAATAATGGGTGTGAGAAGAGGTAGAAGAAAATTATGGTTAGGGTTATGGAATGAGATTTTTTTAGATTGTGGGTATGTGGAAACAATGAGTTTTTTATATACTATTATTGTTCTCAAAGTGGGCCCATTAAGTTATAGTATTTTAAAAATTTTATTTTATATGGTGTCACTTTTCAAACACTGACACTATAAACTTAAAATTAATATCATCTATCTTAATTGAAAATTTTTATATGATGTGTCACCTTTATAGATTTTAAGTCATATGGTGTCATTATTTTAAAAGTGACACCATAAATAGTGACACCATAAATTATTTTTGTAGTAGTGCCACGTCATTTTGCACATACCTTGAGTTCAAAAATTGATATTAGGAAATTTTTTTATTGAAAATAATTAGTTTTATATTTAGTTATTTTAATTATTATTATGAAATTAGAACCATTTTTGTTTTCCAAGTATATATATATAGACAAGGTTTCCTGATAACTCCAATGTACTTAGTTGTGGTTTGACAAGGTTTCCTTATAACTCCAATGTACTTAATTTGGTTTTACGATGATGATGACCCGCCAGCCAAATATGAAGAGAAAAAAAAAAGGAAGATTTTAGGTAGTTGGTTGTGACACCAATGCATAGACAAATCAAGTGGCTAGAAAGTTGATGTCTAAGCAGCTTTGCTCCTTGGGATGTAATTTTATCTTCAGAAACTTGGGGATGCCCCAAACCAAAGAAGCGTCTCTCTCTGCATCTGAACTTATGATGCTGAGAGAAGCAAAACTTGTGGGGGTAGGCCTCATAACACTCCTCCACTTTAGTTTTCTTTCATTTTGCGCTGCTAGTGAAAACCAGCCCTGCAGGCCCTCTTCTTGCGGAGATATTCAAAACATCACCATCCCATTTCGATTAAAAGGGGATCCGCTCGGCTGTGGTCATCCAGATCCTGCATACGAATTGGTTTGTGAAAACAATCGTACCATCTTATATGGGAAATACTATGTCGAGGAGATCAATTACCAGAACTACACCATCAGAGTAGTAGTTGCTGGGCTAGAGAAGAGCAACTGTTTCTCCCTTCCTCTCTATTCCTTGACAAGAGATGATCTATATGGCTATGAATATCCTGTTGAACTGGATACTGTATTTTTGATGAACTGCGCAAGACCAATCTTTGATCCATACTACATTCCTATTGTTCCCTGCAACCGCACCAATGCTACTTTCTCTTCCTCACAACCATATGCTTATGCGCTAGCTGCAGGCTACAAGCTGGTGAGAGATCTTCCATATTCGTGCACCATTGGCTTCACTGTTGTTACTGCCAGTTTCATGGCTGTTTCAGAGCCCAGCAATCTTTCAAGCTCAGATTTGCAAGAAAAGCTGCTTATGGGGCTCCAGCTTTCATTTTTGAGCTCCCGCTGCCATGAATGCAAAGCGAAAGACAGCTGGTGCATAGAAAATTTCGACAACAACACTATACAATGCCTGGATGATGATAGAAGAAACTGTAAGTGCTGAAAATTTTCAAATCAAATGGCTGATGAACACTAATATCAATTTTAAAACAAAAAAGAAAAAAAAAGCCATTGGAAATCCAACTATACATTGCAATTATAAGTAAAAAGGATAACCAAATGCAATCTTATGTTCGCAAGGCTCTTCAATTTCTATTACTAATTTCAGTTGCTTGGTTTAATCATGCAGGGCTTCAGAAGTTGAAAGATTTACTGGTGTCAGTGTGGTTGTTTTTTTGTAAGGCCTTTGGAGTTTCTTTTATCGTCTTTCATTTTTAGCTTTTGCCAACTATATCTTTCTTCTTATGCCTTTCTCATTTTGAATTTTGTATCTTCTCTTGTTAACAGTCAATACGCTTATAGGTCCCTATACAACCCAAGGTAATCCTTAATAGTTCCAATTATTTAGTGTTCATTTTATTTAAAAATCTTGAAATTGTTGCCTTGATTTTAACAATTATATTCTCGGAAGACAAACTTTTTTCATTTTTGTTTTAAATGAAGTGTTGTTTTACACTTGGCTTTGTATGTAAATGTAGACTGTACAATTATTTTTCATTTATGGTAATAAGGATTTCCATCTTCTATACCTAAAAGTACTGCTGATTACTGGCTTTAATCATGCAGGACGTGAAGATGCTTTTGACCAATCTGGGTTTTCTGGGACCATTGCAATTGGTACGGCTTTGATAGTTCCTTCCATCATTTTCCATGATTTACAAATTGAACCTTTCATCATCATGCTTCATATTTTCTAATGTTGTATTTACTTTTTCTCTAATAATAACAATCCCTCTTTTATGTGCCTCATTTCTAATTTAGTCTATGTTCTCTCTTATTAGGTGCCTGGTTTCTTGAAAAGACCGGTAAGACTTCAATGTTCCGATTCTTACTTTGGTGTGGGATGAACATGATATGTTTTTTTGTCTATCATTGGGAATAATTCTTGCTTTCAAGATTACAGATTGCAAAATTCTTTTGCTTGAATAAAGGATTTCTCTTGGTTCGGTTGATCAAAATTGGATTTGAATTGAAATTTCAGTTCTATGAAATTCAAACTTTTACTTTTTCCATGGAATTATCTTTTTGAATTTGAAAGCATTTCATTTAATCCAAGTCCATAGAATATAATGAATTCAAAATACTGAAAATTGAAATTTTTGCAAGCAAGTGCATCCAATTTCCTCTCCCATTGAAACAAATGTATTTGTTTGATTTGATAACTAAATGCCTATGGTTATAAATTCTAAAATATTCATTTTTTCATGTTGATCTATTAGTCATAACAATCATTGGAGGACGCTTTCTACTTGGGATATCTTGTCTTTTGGGCTATTTAATCTACAAGTTTCAGCGGAGACATTTATCATTAGATGATGATATTGAAGAATTTCTTCAAAATCACAAGAATCTCCAACCCATCAGGTACTCATATTCACATTTAAAGAAAATAACCAACAATTTCAGGAATAAGTTAGGCCAGGGAGGCTTTGGCTCTGTGTACAAAGGTATACTTCAGAGTGGCCGCATTGTAGCAGTAAAAGTATTGGTCATGTCAAAAGCCAATGGACAAGATTTTATCAATGAAATTGCCACAATTGGAAGGATTCACCATGTTAATATAGTACAACTTGTTGGATTTTGCGTAGAAGGATCAAAATGGGCCCTTATATATGACTTTATGCCAAATGGGTCACTTGATAAGTTTATCTTCCTTAAAGGAGAAAAACACATTCCTTTAAGTTGGGATAGATTGTACAAAATTGCACTTGGAGTAGGGCGTGGGATTGAATACTTACATCAAGGGTGTGACATGCAAATTCTGCATTTTGATATCAAGCCACACAATATTCTTTTGGATGAAGACTTTACACCAAAAGTTTCGGATTTTGGCCTTGCAAAATTGTATTCAACAAATGAAAGTGTTGTATCTCTCACTGCAGCTCGAGGAACATTAGGATACATTGCTCCAGAGTTGTTTTATAAAAACGTTGGACATGTGTCATATAAGGCTGATGTTTATAGTTTTGGAATGTTGTTGATGGAAATGGTGGGAAAACAAAGACATTTTAGTAGACATCAAGAGCAAGATCTAAGCGAATTATTCTTCCCGTCATGGATTTATGACCGAATTGAACAAGGAGAAGATATGAAAATGGGAGATGTCACAGAGGATGAAAAGAAATATATATGGAAGATGGTCATAGTTGCATTGTGGTGTGTGCAAATGAAGCCCATGGACCGTCCTTCTATGAGCAAAGCACTCGACATGTTGGATGGTGATGTTGAACTATTGCAACTACCTCCTAAACCTACCTTATATTCTCATGAAATATCAGCTTTGGATCGGGAGAACAAACCAATGGGGGTTCAAATTTCCTCACATAATGCAGGTATTACAATTAGCTTAGATGGGAGATAACTCAACAATGTATCTACTTGCAAATGTTCTCTCTCTCTCTCTCTCTCTCTCTCTCTCTCTCTCTCTATATATATATATATATATATATATATATATATGCAAATTAATGTTCCATCTAAACAACATGTAAGGCAATTCCCTTTGTTTTTAAATTCTTAGGTAAATATAGTTATAAAGCTTGAAGAGGTTTGAGTAATTTATTTTGTAATGCATCGATTAGCGGCAATCCTCACAATTCAAAATTCATAGGCCAATTTTCAGCATTTCTTCTTAGTTGACATGTAGGATGATTGATAGTAATGCATTTTTATATGATGAAAATCACAATGCTAAATTGATGTAACTTCTGCCTCTAAATGGGTTGTTTATTTAATTTTTATTTTTGAATGAAATGAATATGAAATACCCTGACAAAGGGTTGTCTCATTATAAGATCCAACACCTAGTTTAAAAAGAGTTTCAGCTCCTTTAACCATGTGAGATGCAGGAAAGGCAGAAACTACTTTTTATAGGGGAATATTATGGGTAAATCTGGTACTGGGGCAGTAAAAATATTACGTGTTGGAAGCTTGCCATATTGCTCTTAGTCAATGAGAATGGTGGTGCTGGAATAGCAACATAAGCAAAGAGAGAATAGGATTTATGTTTGTGTATTGCAAAAGCTTAGGTTAAGAACAGAGAAAAAAATGTCACTTTTCCTTTCCGACATAATTGTCTTAGAAAAAATATTATGTTAATAACAAATACTTTTAAAAGTGTGCAAGACTAATCAAGTAAAAATAAAAATATATGGTTCTAGTTTGAAATTCATGCAAGGCTTGACAAAAAGTAACATACTCAAATGTTATTAGTTTCAATACGTAGACCAAATGATATAATGCAAGCAAAAGTTCCTTGATTCATGGAGATATAGAACAACATATAAGTTATCATGCTTGATATCCACCATTTAAGTCTCCAATTGTCATTTATTTCTTTACAAATCGTGATAATTTTTCCCATGAAGTATATTTGATATCAAGCCAATCCATAAGTTCCCCTTAAAGCCACTTATTAATTCTCTTGTCCATTTATTATATTTTTGTTTAAAAAAAAAATCTCTCTCACAAACAATATTATCTAAATAGCAACAATAACCTTACATTGATGAATGAGTAAAACATGGTCAATATCTAAGTTGCATGCTCATAATAATAAAAAGGATAAATTAGTTTTCACTCTATTAATTCTGAGATGACAGTCAACTCTTGTTGAAGAGATCTTTTTTGCCTTCTGACGTTTGTTCTTGTTGAATCTATGGAAGCAAAAGAGTTGGGTGGCATGGTTAAATTGTTTCTTGCTTCCAACATTTGACTCACAACTTTTATAGAAGACCGATCTATTGGATTCCATTGAATGCACCAAAGTCCCATAATTATTAGCTTCTTTGCAATTTTAATGTCTTCCTCTTCCTCAATTCGAATAAACACCTCTTCCCCCGTATCTAAGTGATTATAAACTCATTTTGGGAAGTATACTTGGCTTGTATTCTCCATTGTGACATCAATATTCTTCCTTCCTCCTCCCATTTCTAGTAGCAACATTCCAAATCTATAATATTTGACTTATAGAACACATTTCCAAAGTTCCTTGATAATACTTCTGATGCAATATAGCCCATGGTCCCTCTTGTTGTTATCAGTGAAACTGCACTTTGTTCCTTGGAACACAATTTGGCTAGACCAAAATTAGATATTTTTGGATTGAAATTTTGATCAAGCAAAATATTATGAGGTTTGATATCAAAATGGAGAATTATTTTATCACAACCTTGGTGAAGATACTCAATTCCACATAGTTCCATAACTGCCTTGACCCAATTTTTTCTTGAAATGATTTGTAATCTTCTTAATATCAGCAAAGGAGTATCTTGAGGGCTCGAGAGCTTTATAGTCTTCTAGAAACTGTTCAATCCTTTTTGTATTCTCTCTTTCTAATTCGTCTGAGCTATACGCATGATAAAGTGCGATGACTACAAGCACCACAAGACAGAAACTGAGGATTACCGCTGCAAAAAAAAAAAACAAAAGAAAATGAAAAAAAGGTTTTTCTAAATAGATGCTGAAAGAGTCAAATACTAATCTTTTCACTCTTCCTAATCCTTAATCAAAAGGAAGTATGAGTGAGTAGAAAGTCACCTGTAACCAGTTTGTTTTTTGATACACCTGT
>JAAKHE010000738.1:26778-41839 GCA_011039315.1 Vitis labrusca | reverse complement strand
CTATAAATATCTGACTTATAGAACACATTTCCAAAGTTCCTTGATAATACTTCTGGTGCAATATAGCCCATGGTCCATCTTGTTGTTATCATTGAAACTGCACTTTGTTCCTTGGAACACAATTTGGCTAGACCAAAATTAGAGATTTTTGGATTGAAATTTTGATCAAGCAAAATATTATGAGGTTTGATATCAAAATGGAGAATTATTTTATCACAACCTTGGTGAAGATACTCAATTCCTTTGGCTATGCCTGAAGCAATATTTTGAAGCTTCTCCCAACTAAGTGAACAATCCTTGATAGATTATGAAAATATATGCTTCTCCAAATACTCATTTGGTCAAAACTCATAAATTAAAGCTTGTTTAACTCCATCAGTACAAAATCCAAGCAAGTGAACTATATTGACATGATGGATCCTACCCATTGTTCCCACTTCATTAATGAACTCTTCTCCATTTTCTTTTGAATTGTTTAGGATTTTTTTAGGATTTTGACTGCAACAAGAATGTCACTAGAAAACTTTCCTTTATACATAGTTCCATAACCTCCTTGACCCAATTTTTCCTTGAAATGATTTGTAATCTTCTTTAACATCAGCATAGGAGTATCTTGAGGACTTGAGAGCTTTATAGTCTTCTAAAAACTATTCTATCTTTTTTGTATTCTCTCTTTCTAATTTGTCTGAGCTATACACATGATAGAGTGTGATGACTACAAGCGTCAGAAGGCAAAAATTGAGGATTACCGCTGCATGTGATCAGAAAAAAAATATATAAATAAAGAAAGAAAAGGTTTTTCTAAATCGATGCTAAAAGAGTCAAATACTAATCTTTTCTCTCTTCCTAATCGTTAACCAAAAGGAAGTATATATGAGTGACTAGAAAGTCACCTGTAACCAGTGTGTTTTTTGATACACCTGCAAGGAAAATAATACAATTATTAGATTGTTAAGCTTGGTAAGACCCTCTCATTACTACTATGTGTGTCACAGTGATCACCATGGAACTACCACACTGGTTCAATCCTAAGTTAAGAAAATAATAATAAAAATAATGATTGTTATGCTATTTCAAACATAAAATGCAAAGTCAAAGAAAAGAAAAAAAATATATATTTTTTATTTATAATTATATTTTCCTTCCCTCTTCTGTTATTATTTTTCCTTCTTCTTTGATATTTCCAAGATCCAATTCCTATATAGTTTATCTACAACAAACGAAAGCCCCTAAAGTAAGTAGTATGATCAGGAAATAGCACAGAGGAAGTAGCTCGATTATAGAGGAATGAATATGATCAGTATTTTGTTTATCATCCGAATAATTCTTGCTTTCAAGATTGCCAATTGCAAAATTCTTTTGCTTGAATAAAGGATTTCTCTTTGTTCAGTTGATCAAAATTGGATTTGAATCGAAATTTCAGTTCTATGAAATTCAAAATTTTACTTTTTCCATGGAATTATCTTTTGAATTTGAAAGAATTTCATTTAATCCAAGTCCATGGAATATAATGAATTCAAAATACTGAAAATTGAAATTTTGTGCAAGCAAATGCATCTGATTTTCTCTCCCATTGAAACAAATGTATTTGTTTGATTTGATAACTAAATGTCATGATTATAAACTCTAAAATATTTGGTTTTTTTTTTTTTGATCTATCAGTCGTAAAAACCGTTGGAGGATGCTTTGTACTTGGGATATCTTAGTCTTTTTTACTATTTAATCTACAAGTTTCGACGGAGACATTTATCATTAGATGATGATATTGAAGAGTTTCTTCAAAATTACAAAAATCTTCAGCCCATCAAATACTCATATTCACATTTAAAGAAGATAACGAATAATTTCATTAATAAGTTAGGTCAAGAAGGCTTTGGCTCTATGTACAAAGGAATACTTCAAAGTTGTCATGTAGCAATAAAAGTATTGGTCATGTCAAAAGCTAATGGACAAGATTTTATCAATGAAATTACTACAATCGGAAGGATTCGTCATATTAATATAGTGCAACTTGTTGGATTTTGCGTGGAAGGATCAAAATGGGCCCTTATATATGACTTTATGCCAAATGGGCCACTTGATAAGTTTATCTTCCTCAAAGGAGAAAAAAACATTCCTTTAAGTTCAGACAAATTGTACAAAATAGCAGTTGAAGTAGAGCGTAGGATTGAATACTTATATCAAGGGTGTGACATGCAAATTCTGCATTTTGATATCAAGCCACACAATATTCTTTTGCATGAAGACTTTACTCTAAAAGTTTCGGATTTTGGCCTTGCAAAATTGTATTCAATAAATGAAAGTGTTGTAACTCTCACTGTAGCCCGAGGAACATTATGATACATTGCTCCAAAGTTGTTTTATAAAAATGTTGGACATGTATCCTATAAGGCTGATGTTTATAGTTTTGGAATGTTGTTGATGGAAATGGTGGGAAAACAAAGGCATTTTAGTAGACATGAAGAGGAATGTCTAAGTGAATTATTCTTCCCATCATGGATTTATGATCGAATTGAATAAAGAGAAGATATGAAAATGGGAGATGTCATAGAGGATGAAAAGAAATATGTATGGAAGATGGTAATACTTGCATTGTGGTGTGTGCAAATGAAGCCCATGGACCATCCTTCTATGAGCAAAGTACTTGACATGTTGGAAAGTGATGTTGAACTATTGCAACTACCTCCTAAACGTACCTTATATTCTCATGAAATATCAGCTTTGGATCAGGAGAACAACCCAATGGGGGTTCCAACTTCCTCGCATAATGCAAGTATTAAAATTAGCTTAGATGAGAGGTAACTCAACAATGAATCTACTTGAAAATGCTCTCTCTCTCCCTCCCTTTCTCCCTCTCTCTCTCTATATATGTAAATTAATGTGCTATCTAAACATGTAAGCCAATTCTCTTTGTTTTTAGATTCTTAGGTATGTATAGTTGTAAAGCTTGGAGAGATTTGAGTAATTTATTTTGTAATGCATCTATTAGTAGCGACCCTCACAATTCAAAATTCACAGGCCGATTTTCAGCATTTTTTCTTAGCTAACATGTAGGATTATTAGGCTTGCATTTTTTTATGATGAAAATCACATCGCTAAATTGATGTAACTTCTGCCTCTAAATGGGGTTGTTAATTTAATTTTTATTTTTGAATGAAATGGTTATGAAACACCTAGTTTATAAAGAGTTTCAGCTCCTTGGTTTAATCATGTGAGATGCAAGGGAGGCAGAAACTACTTTTTATAGGGGCATATTATAGGCAAATCTAGTACTATGGTGGTAAAAATATTACGTGTTGGAAGCCTGCCATATTGCTCTTAGTTAATAAGAATGATGGTGCTGGAATAGTAACATAAGCAAAGAGAGGATAGGATTTATGTTTGTGTATTGCAAAAGGTTGGGTTAAGAAAAGAGAAAAAAATGTCACTTTTCCTTCCGACATAATCATCTTAGAAAAAATATTATGTTAATAACAAACACTTCTAAAAGTGTTCAAGACTAATCGAGTAAAATAAAAGTAAATGGTTTAAGTTTGAAACTCATGCAAAGCTTGACAAAAAGTAACATACACGAATGTTATCAGTTCTGATATGTAGACCAAATGATACAATACAAGCAAAAGTTCCTAGATTCATAGAGATATAGAACAACCTATAAGTTATCATGCTTACATATCCATCATTTAATTCTCCAACTGTCATTTATTTCTTTACAAATCATGATAATTTTTTCTTATGAAGTATCTTTGATATCAAGCCAATCCATAAGTTCCCCTTAACGCTACTTATTAATTCTCCTATCCATTTATTATAGTTTTGTTTAGAAAAAAATCTCTCTCACAAACAATATTATCTAAATAGCAACAATAACCTTACATTGATGAATGACTACAACATGGTCAATATCTAGGCTACACGCTCATAATAATATAAAAAGATAAATTACTTTTCACTCTATTAATTCTGAGATGATTGTCAAATCTTGTTGAAGGGATCTTTTACACCTTTTAATGTTTGTTATTGTTGAATCTATGAAAGTGAAAGGGTTGGGTGGCATGGTTAAATTGTCTCCTTCCAACATTTGAATCACAACTTTTATGGAAGGGGAATCTATTGGATACCATTGAATGCACCAAAGTCCCACTATTGTTAGCTTCTTTGCAATTTTAATGTCTCCCTCTTCCCCCTTATCTAACTGATTAAAAACCCATTATGGGAAGTATACTTGGCTAGTCTTCTCCATTGTGACATCAATATTCTTCCTTCCTCTTACCATTTCCAGTAGCAACATTCCAAAACTATAAATAATTAACTTGTAGGACACATTTCCAAAGTTCCTTGATAATACATCTGGTGCAATATAGCCCATGGCCCCTCTTGCTGTTGTCATTGAAACTACACTTTGTTTCTTGGAACATAATTTGGTTAGATCAAAATCAGAGATTTTTGGATTAAAGTTTTGATCAAGCAAAATATTATGAGGTTTGATACCGTAATGGAGAATTCTTTTATCACAACCTTGGTCAAGATATTCAATTCTTTTAGCTATGCCCAAAGCAATATTTTGAAGCTTCTCCCAGCTAAGTGAACAGTCCTTGATAGATTATGAAAATATATACTTCTCCAAATACTCATTCGGTAAAAACTCATAAATTAAAGCTCATTTAACTCCATCAGTACAAAATCCAACCAAGTGAACTATATTGACATGATGGATCCTACCCATTGTTCCCACTTCATTAATGAACTCTTCTCCATTTTCTTTTGAATTGTTTAGGATTTTGATTGCAACAAGAACGTCACTAGAAAACTTTCCTTTATACATAGTTCCATAATGGTTTTTCTAAATAGATGCTGAAAGAGTCAAATACTAATCTTTTCTCTCTTCCTAATCCTAGGTTAAGAAAATAATAATAAAAATAACAATTCAACCATGGGAATTCTTGCTTCACGTTTTCCTCAGTAATGATCCTGCTTTTCAAACATAATGTAAAAAGTCAAAGAAAAGAAAAATATATATACATATTTTATTTATAATCATATTTTCCTTCCCTCTTCTGTTATTATTTTCCCTTCTGCTTTGATATTTTCAAGATCCAATTCCTATATAATTTATCAACAACAAACGAAACCCGCTAGAGTAAGTAGGATGATCAGGAAATAGCACAGAGGAAGCAGATTGATTATAGAGGAATGAATTCATATAGTACCTTTTTCTGGCTTATCAATACATTCAGTTTCAGGTTCTTCGCCAACGTTGCTCTTCAGTCTGCGTTTCTTACCTTCTCTTTCGCAGTTTCGACATATCAATTCCGACCATGTTAAAGAAAAATAATTTTCCCCATTAACTATATCATCTGGGAGCGTAACGTCGTAAATCTTGTGGCAAGAGGATAGATCCAAGCTTTCAAGATAATAGTAAGAACCAACAGCATAGACTGGGTTGCTGAGGAGAATGGTGCAAGGGATGGACAAAAAGTAATTTGAGCAGTCTGTTTTATTTGAGGAACAACTGAACAAGGAGCCGTCACTTAGGTCGTTGGAAGGTGTAAGTTTGAACCGGGAGGGAGAAGCAGACAAATTAAGGTTTTGAGGCTGTCTTTGAAGGCAAAATTCTGGGTTATTTTCTAATGCCTTCCAGAATAATATATAAGGTACTATCTTTCTCTTTTGGTGTTGTTTGGTTTGGAGGAAAATTATTCTCTAATATATACTAAAATATTTTTTTTTTTAAATATAATTTATAATTTTATTATAATATTATTATTCATGTTTTGCTAAAAGCCATATATTTATTTTTTTAATTTATTGGTAATTATAAAACTATTTTCCTTTTTAATAAGATTTGAATTACATTTAAATTATATTATATAAATTGAATTTCAATATTCTTACAAAATCAAAGCAAATATATATATTTAAAAATAACTTGCCCAAACAAGTTTTTTGTTTTTCATTTTTTAAAATTGTTTTTAAAAATTTGTCAAACATCCTTGGGGTTGTTTGGGAAGTATTTTTAAAAACTATTATGAAAAAAATAGTTTTTAAGAACAGTTTTTTATGTTCTCGGAAACAAAATTACGTTTGAGAATTGAATTCTAAAAAACAATTTTTGTTCTTAAAAAAAAACATGTTTTATTGAGTTAATAAAAAGAGTATTTTAGAACAAGAAAAACAAAAAACATGTTGGAAGTTGTTTTTTAAAAAAAAAAAAAAATGAGTATTTTCTTTAATTAACTTGATATTATAATTATATAAATAATTTTTAGATTCACAATTCCTTTAATTTTTTTTTTTAAAAAAAACTATTCTATATATTATGAGATTTATTTGCATGAGTTATAATATTTCTTAAACAAATGATTACTTTCCTAGTATATCATACAACATGGAAGTCTACAAATTTGTCCACCACTACTTCTTTACCTCATCCTTGGACTAATTGTTCTTCATTGGTTGTAGTCATTCCCTTTGCACACACCTTTGGTTTATACTCACTTTAAAAGTAGTCATTACATGAAAACCCCGATGTCAAAGCACACACTACGATGAGAAGAATGTTTCATTGTAGTCTAATTGATGAAAGGCAATAAAGGGACTCATAAATTTGTTCATCTACATCATTTATTTCATCCAATGAAAAGGCATCAACAACCATTGATGTAATCTAGTAGCTAAAACAAAAATGTAAAAACAATAAGGATTCAAGTATTGGTACATTTCAGATCGCTACAAGAGACTTTTTGGGTAGCTACAAGCAAAGAATAAATCACAAACTAGCAGGAGATAGACTCAACAAGAGAATACAACACCTTATCTCCTTGTCAGCCCACCTTCGAACAATTGAGCCGAACCTAACCCAATGGTGTAGTTAATATTTGGGTCAGGCCTACTTCCCTTGGAAGTTGTACAAATCGTCTAGGAAGAATTTGTAGTGAATCACTCCAATGCTATAAGCACCTGCAAATCAAAGAAAGGGAACAGACAAAAACCATTTTGTGTTACACTACAAGAACTAGACCAAGAGCAGGACTTGTAAAATCACAGTAATACAAAACCGAAGGTCCAAAACCAATGGACCATTTGCAAGAAATGAGAAATCAAATTAATGAAACAAAAATCACAATCATTTTAAATAGAGCAGAGGTCATTCAAAACCTACGGAACTCTAGAAGATGTGTTAATGAACCAGGAAATATTCAAAGAAATCATAAAAGTGATCTATCTTAGCTTAATGTTAATATAAAAGATTTATAATTGCAAGAACATATGATTTTCCATTTGGTTACTGCTATGAGAAATTGAAATATTGAATCCGGCCAACATCCAACAAATGAAAAAGACAAACAATTTCTTTATCTTTTGGAAACTACAAAGCAAGATAAGGGCTTCATAGTGTTTACCCTTTTTCATAGTCTTAGTTTTTTATCAACCAAAATGGAGAAAAAAAATATATACAGTTGAGAATCACTGGGAAAAAATGGAGAAAATTAACAAGTCTCATATTGAATAGTGAACAAAATAATGATAAATGCAAGTGAACATCAAGATAAAGGAACAAGAAAAATCACTTCAAGACCAAATTTGGAACCTATATCAAATTCAGAAAAAATACAAGAAACCCATATCAAAATCAACAATAAAGAGGAAGAAAAACACCAAGGTAAAACAATATAAATTAAATACAAGATGAAAGCTATGAAAATTCCAGCCCATCTAAATGGACTTTCACATCTTTTTATTTTATGTCTATTGGTTGTTTTCACGTAGAGAGTAACACAACTTGCAATAGGCAAAGATTAAATCCAAATGGATTTGAAGAAAACAATTAAAAATTTGAAAACTTCAATTACTAGCTAGTTCATATAATAATTGCAATAATATTAGTAGGTATTCCTTTTTGAGGGGGGATGCATAAGAAGAGGTCCCTCACCTTTCAGATTCAAGAATATGTGGCTTAAAGTGGAAGGGTTTAAAGACCTTATATGTAGCTAGTGGCAAGGGATGTCGGTCAGAGGAAGGGCTAGCTATAAGTTGGCTACAAAACTGAAGGAGTTTAAAAAGAAACTAAAAATCTGGAATAGGGATGTCTTCGAGAGACTAGAGTGCAATAAATCTGCAGCTCTCCAGCAAGTGGATTACTGGGATCAGGTGGAAAGTGAGAGGAGTTTGACAGAGGAGGAAACTTCTTTTAAAAAGGAAGCTAAGGAGGGCTATGCTAAGTGGGTAAACCTAAAGGAAATACATGGGAGATAGTAATCAAGGGAGTTATGGCTAAGGGAAGGGGATAGAAACACGGGTTATTTTCATCGTATGGCAACTACACATCGAAGAAGGAATTCTCTAGACAGAATAAAAATTAATGGGGTGTGGTTGTCAGAGGAGCAAGATGTAAAGGCAGGGGTAGCAGACGCCTTTCAACAGTTGTTCACAGAAGACTCGGAGTGGAAGGCTGATATAGGGGGTTTAAATTTGAAGTAGATTAGCCAACAAGAAGCGGAAACCCTGGAGTACCCCTTCTCTGAGGATGAAGTCCATTCAGCTCTAATGGACATGAATGGGGACAAGGCTCCAGGACCGGATGGGTTCAGTATGGCTTTCTGGCAAAGTTGTTGGGAGTTCGTGAAAGAGGAGATTTTAGAGATGTTTAAGGAGTTCCATGAACAAAACTCTTTCCTCAAGAGCCTCAACAACATGCTTCTGGTCATATTACCAAAGAAATGAGGGGCGGAGGATTTGGGGNTGTACAAATTATTGGCTAAGGTGTTGGCCAATAGGATCAAAAAAGTGATTGGAAAAGTGGTTTCCCTGGATCAGAATGCGTTCGTTATGGGTAGGCAGATTCTGGACGCTTCCTTAATTGCAAATGAGGTGATCGATTCTTGGCAAAAAATGGGGGAGAAATGCCTAATATGCAAGTTGGACATCGAAAAGGTGTATGACAGCATAAATTGGCAATTTTTGCTGAGGGTCTTACAAAAAATGGGGTTTGGGCTAAAGTGGTTAGGCTAGATGTGGAGTTGTATCTCTACTACCAAGTTTTCAGTTCTGGTGAATGGAGTGCCAACTGGGTTCTTCTCTAGTTCTAAGGAGCTACGTCAAGGTGACCCTCTTTCCCCCTACCTGTTTGTCATGGTAATGGAAGTGTTGAGTGTTCTTATTAGGAGGGCTGTGGAAGGGGGCTTTATCTTTGGGTGCAACATCAGGCGGGGTAGTGGACCAGCTGCCAACATATCTCATTTACTCTTTGCTGATGACATAATCGTTTTTTGTGAGGCAAAGAAGGAACACTTAACTTACTTGAGCTGGATTTTATTGTGGTTTGAAGCTGCTTCGGGGTTAAGGATTAATTTGGCAAAAAGTGAAATTATTCCAGTAGGGGTGGTGGAAGAGGTTGCTGAGATGGTTGTGGAGCTTGGATGCAAGGTAGGCCAGTTACCCTCAGCCTATTTGGGGCTGCCCTTGGGAGAGCCCAATAGGGTTTCCTCCGTGGGATGGGGTGGAAGAGAGAATGAGGTAACTTGCCCTTTGGAAACGACAGTACATCTCCAAAGGTGGAAGAATCACTCTCATAAAGAGTACGTTGGCTAGTATGCCTTTGTGTCAATTGTCCTTGTTTCGTATGCCTAAGGTTGTGGCAAGAAGACTAAAAAAGTTACAAAAAGACTTTTTGTGGGGAGGGGGAAATATGGAAAAAAAAAAGCCCACTTAGTCAATTGGGAGAGGGTGTATGCGGATAAGGAGAAGGGAAGGCTTGGCTTGAGGAAGCTAGTCCTCTTAAACAAAGCCTTACTTGGTAAATGGGTTTGGAGATTCGCCCGGGCCAAGGATGATCTTTGGAAACAAGTGCTTATGGTGAAGTATGGGCAAGAGGACCTTGGCTGGAGGATTAAGAAGGCAAATGGGGCATTTGGTGTCGGGGTTTGGAAGGAAATTCTGAAGGAAGCTGATTGGTGCTGGGATAATATGGCTTTCAATGTGGGAAAAGGCACCAAAATCATATTCTGGATTGATCCTTGGTGTGGGTGTGTAGAGCTGTCCCAAAGATTTCCTCATCTCTATGTCGTGGCTGCCCATAGGAACGCCACAGTGGGAGAGATGTGGGACCAGAACTTTGGTCAAGGTGGTTGGAATTTAAGGTTTTCAGAGACTTCAATGATTGGGAATTGGACTTGGTAGGTGATTTACTTCAAGTCTTAAGGGGTCAAAGGGTTACTTTGGAGGAAGACTCGGTTTTTTGGAATGGAGGAAAAAACGGACAATTTAGTGTTAAGAATGCGTACAACTTGTTGATCAGCCCCATTGTCTCCGTTTTCCCCCAAAATGGCATTTGGGTGGATAGAATTCCAACTAAAATAACGTTTTTTGCATGGGAAGCCGCTTGAGGGAAGGTTCTTACCCTTGATAGACTCCAAAAGAGAGGCTGGCAGCTTTCGAATCGATGTTTCTTATGCGGTTGCGAAGAGGAAAATGTAAATCATATGCTCATACATTATACAGTGGCCAGAGTGTTATGGGAGATGGTCCTTGGTTTGTTCAGTGTCCAGTGGGTTTTTCCAGAAAATGTAAAGGAGGTTCTACTTAACTGGAAGGACTCTTTTGTGGGTAAAAAAAAATAAAATTTGGAGATCCATTCTGTTATTTGTTTTTTGGACAGTTTGGAAGGAGAGGAATAGACTAGCTTTAAGGGGGGGGGGGAGCTAGCTATTTAGAAACTTAAAAATTCTTTTGTTTGTAACCTGTGGGGCTGGGCAAATTTGTATAGTGGAGTGGAGTCGCACTCCATTATAGGCTTTTTAGAGTGGTTAGCCTCTAATTAAGGGTTGGTGAGTTTTTTGTCTTTTTTTTTTTTGTTGTGAGGCCTTAGCCACCTTGTATACTCTCTGTATGCTTTGTGGCTTTTTTATCTTGTGTTATTTGATTCCGTCTTTAACTATCAAAAAAATATATATATATTAGTAGGTATGCTTATGTGAGAAGAAACAAATGTTCATTGATGATGGAAGGTTCTTTCTCACATTTGCTAAAAAAGTTGTTTGAAAACAAAACAAAAATAATCCATAGTCTATTGCCAAAATGTCTGTAAAATATATAAGAATGGTGTTGGTAGATTTTTTATTTTGAAAAATGTATCTTCTCTAATATAATACATAAAGCCAAAATATAAATTTAATATCAAGTGTCTTGTGTTTGCCCAAGAATGAGGCCTTCCAAACAATTGACTTAGCAATCAATTCCTAAGCACTCTGAGCAACCAAAGGTCCAAAACGCCTGCAACATGGGCTGACTTTTGTTTTTTTAATAATTATTGGGGTCTCACATCTCTGGAAGAGAATGGATTGAGAGCTTAGGTTAGGAGGAAGGTGAGCTATAATATTGGATCTAAAAATGTAGAAACTCCATTCTGCATACTTGTTAATTTTGAAATGCATCCAGAAGTGATTATTACCAGTACTGCAATTTTAAGTTCAATCATTAATTGCATTTACCAGTTCTTGTATATAATGTGAGTGTACAGAAATTAAAGGATAGGGTCGAAAACTGATCTGTGATCCAATCATAACAGAGGTAATGAGAACCACAAGAACCCATTACAACCTTTCAGTATTTTCTAGAATGAACATCAGAAACTTTTTCCCTCTTTCTGGTTTTTTCTCCTTTTCTGGTACTTTGTTTTTAGACCCAGAACTACCAAGAACTTGCGAATCACTGCCCTTATGGAGAGGAAAAAAATCCCTAAATCTTATAAACCCCAAGAAAAAAAATCCAGATTTTCTCAAAAACCAAACAGAGTAACCAAGAAGAAGCATGCTTGAAAACTAAATGCCCCACAGCAATTTCATGATAAATTAGACAAGAGCGAAGCTAGGGTGGCGAATCGCACCTGGGATTTGCGTCCATGAGAGGGATTTGATAGAAAAAAAATGAGCGAATCGCACCTTGGTATCGTGCTGGTAGAGAGACTCGTAGTAGACGTGTTGGAGGTTGCAGACGTGTCGGAGGAAATATCACAGGGACAACACGGAGAGATGCCGTTTTTTCTTTATTCTCTGAACAGTAGGAAAAACAAGGGAAACAACTTTTTGTTGTTTTTTGAAAAGGGAGATTTGAAAACACGGAGAACAATGGGAATCAAGACAACAACCGCTTGCCAAACTTGCTTTTTGTGTTTTTTTGTTTTGAAGAATAGAAAACAGTTCTCAGAAACACCAACCTAATAGACCCCTTATTTTTATAAAATATTAAAAAAATTTATTTTATTTTTTAATTTAAAAGTAATTTTTGAAAACAAGTTTTAGAAAATATAGTGAAATCGATTGTTAGTGATGGACATTTCAACAATAGTCTGGTCATTGTGGGATTGTTTTTTATCATCAACAATACCGCACTTATTATTGCCAAAATAAACTGATGAAGAAACCCTTTTTATAAGCTTCCTTGCAATCAAAAGGTTTTGAGTTAAATTAGGTACAAAAGCAAAGGCTCTAAAGCAGGGATTTTCTTACAACCATCCCAAGCCCGGCCCAATAAATTCATTGGGTTGTAAGTTGTAATCCATAAAAGATTTTCGCAGGGACAGAAAAATAATAAAATAGATAAGTTTATTAAAATAATGGCTGCCTTGATTTTTATTTTTTTTATTTTTAAGAGCTAATTCATGAGGTTGGGTAGTTAAATCAAAAATTTAAATGAGAGGATAATAATTGATAATTGGATAGATAAATCCGATAATTAATGATGTGTTTACTTCATTTCTCGTAATGAAATCAAGAAGTTTGATTCCTACTTCAACCGTTAGACTTACTTGGTAGATGGTGAAATGGGGTGCATATTTATTATAGACTTAAATATTTAGAAATAAATACCTATAATAATTTAAATATTATAATTTGATCTTTTAAATATTTAAATATTTTTTAAGTCATTCAACTTATCTTAGAATTTGATATATTTAAGTATTTTTAAACCCATTAAAATTATAAACATAAAGATAAATGAGTTCTTAAAAAAATAATCTTGAAATAATATTTAGAAAAATAAAAACAAAGTCATAATAATATAATCATTAAACTAAGTTATATAAAAAACAATAAAAAAAGATTTTTTTTATAAGGCTATCACGATAAATGCATACATTTCTTTTTTATTTCCTACTATGAAGAAATAGTTAAAATCAATTATTTTTATTGTTGTTCAATTTCTAGACAATTATTTAAATACTTCAATCACTTGTGAATACTTCAATCACATTGTTGATTTTGATTCTATTTCCTTTCATTTTGTGGTTTTTCTTTTTCCTTGCAAGATATCTCAAACCAGGACTAGCCACAATTAAGAAGAAGAAAGACGAAGGGTTGCAGGGATAAACGAGAAAGCACACATTGAAAATTCTTATTGATACTATGTTTAAATATACATGAGTGTTGGCTTGATGTATATGGCAATAATAAAAATGTTGTGTGGACCCGCATTTTTCACGTGCGTCCCCACTCGATCGGCGAGACTCACTTTTTATTTGTGAAAAATTATTTAGTTTTGGAAAAGTTGGAGCCACCACTTATTTTATTTTTATTTTTATTTTAAAGGGAAAATAAAACAAGAAAGAAAAACCCTAAAATGTGACTCCATAATTTTTGGAATAAAGCATGTCTTTGAAAAAAACCCGAGTCTAGGTCCAGGGATCAGGTTACTTATTGGGAAGGTACCTCTAGGAGGTAGCACCCCTCTAAGCCCTAAAGAGGTCTTTACTAACTAAATTAGGGAAATAGGGCAATTAATTGATTAATTGTAGATACCTAAGTAAGTTAGGTGATTTCAAAAAGTAGCATGCTACATAAGGAGATCAATCACAATAAAGGAAAGTTAGGGTGCGTACCTGAACCACTTCTTAAGCGCTATCATAAAACATCAATGGTTAATTCAGAAATATGACACACGACATGCATTTTATCAAGGATGATCAAACAAGCATCGAGACAATCACGTATGGCATCAAACAATGGCAATGACATGCATATTCATGAAATTTTGGGAACGTACCTGAATAACATATATAACTCTTAATGCGCTTCCTCAAGACATGAGGGTTAGATAATAAATAATAAATAATAAATCCTAGCATGCTTATCTAATTAATTAGCAAAAATTATCAAAATTCAGAATAATTAATTATCATACATATCTTGTACACAATTCCTAAAAAGAAAAATGTAAATATAATTACAATAAATAGCAGGATGGTAGCAAAAATAAATTTTGAAAAAGATTTTCTTATGTAGGGGTTTCACCAATTCCCCAAATTAATATACACGAATTTAGCCTAAAATTGTCCCATTTTATTTGGGACCACAAGCTTTGATTCGCGTTTTGTTTAAAACCAAAATTTTTGTTGACAATTGAGAAGGATGCAAACCGATTAAGATGTGGTTGCATGTTATTTTTAAAATAGAAAAGAGATTTTGATTCTAAAGGCTTTAAATGAATAATAAAAATTTCTTAAAAGGGTTTTTTTTTTTTAGAAAAAGAGTTTTGTTTTAAAATAAAAGAAATTAATTTTTAAAATAACAAAAATTGAAAACAAAATATCAATCAAAACAAAAGGAAACAAAGATCACGAAATAAAGGATTTAGAAAATCTGGTCAATTAAAGTGGTCAGGGTAAAGGCCAACCTTCATGGGTTTTCCAGTGGCCCTCAAAAAAATTTGACCAACAATCACTAAGGCAACAAATTTATAACTTCCTAATCAAATAAACTAACAAAATTATTATCCAAAAACTAACATTTAGATTTTAAGAAACACATGAATAACTAGAATTAAACTAATTGGAATTAAAAATGTAAACTTTTCCTCACAAGATCAATTAAACTAAAGAATTAAGATCGATAACACGTTCAAATTAAAAATAAACTAGAATTTAAATTAATCGGAATTAAAAATATGAACTTTACCATACAAGACCAATTAAACTAATAGATTTAAGATCAATAACTCATTCAAATTAAAAATAAACTAGAATTTAAACTAATCGGAATTAAAAATATAAACTTTACCTTACAAG
>JAAKHE010000738.1:8296-25341 GCA_011039315.1 Vitis labrusca | reverse complement strand
ATTTGATCTTTTAAATATTTAAATATTTTTTAAGTCATTCAACTTATCTTAGAATTTGATATATTTAAGTATTTTTAAACCCATTAAAATTATAAACATAAAGATAAATGAGTTATTAAAAAAATAATCTTGAAATATTATTTAGAAAAATAAAAACAAAGTCATAATAATATAATCATTAAACTAAGTTATATAAAAAACAATAAAAATAGATTTTTTTTATAAGGCTATCACGATAAATGCATACATTTCTTTTTTAATTCCTACTATGAAGAAATAGTTAAAATCAATTATTTTTATTGTTGTTCAATTTCTAGACAATTATTTAAATACTTCAATCACATTGTTGATTTCGATTCTATTTCCTTTTATTTTGTGGTTTTTCTTTTTCCTTGCAAGATATCTCAAACCAGGATTAGCCACAATTAAGAAGAAGAAAGATGAAGGGTTGCAGGGATAAACGAGAAAGCACACATTGAAAATTCTTATTGATACTATGTTTAAATATACATGAGTGTTAACTTGATGTATATGGCAATAATAAAAATGTTGCTATAGAAAATTCTAGTCTATAGTAATTACAAAGAATATATACAATGATCGAGCCTTGATTTGAGGAATTCTTATTGCACTAGAATTTTCTTTGGAATCTCCCTTATTGGGTGGATTGGAATAATATCTTCTAGAAATGTTGTTCCTATTACCAGAATTATCTCTATCATGCCCTTGAAAGAGTGAGCATCCTAGGAGGACACCAATCCTGGACCGTAATAAGAGCAACCGTTGGTGTGATAGGGGCTTGGTTAGGGCATCAACAAGTTGATCTTGGGAAGAGACATGAGATACACTAAGATTGCCATTATTGACTTGGTCATGGACAAAATGAAAATTGATCTCAACATGTTTCATACAAGAATGGAAAACATGATTGACACATAAGTGGGTGGTCCCCACATTATCATAGTATATAGTGGGTTGTTGTGGAAAAGAGACAGTAAGTTCCATGAGTAAAGAACAAATCCATGAAAGTTTAGTAGCAGTAAAAGCAACTGCTTGGTACTCTACTTCAATGGATGAACGAGAAACAAAGCATTACTTCTTAGAAGCCCATGAAATTGGATTGTGGTAAAAGAAGACAATATAGGCAATGGTTGACGTCCTATCATCTTTATTCATAGCCCAGTTCGCATCAAAGAAGGCATGGAGATGAAGTGGGGAGTTCTTGCGTGAAAAGAGACCATGTGAGATGGTACATTTCAAGTAACAAAGAAGATGTTTGATAGCAACCCAGTGGGTAGTGGTGGGTTGATGCATGAACTATGAGAGTTTGTTGATTGTGAAAGAAATATTAGGACGTGTAATAAACAAGTACTATAAGCTACCAACAACCTATCGATATTTAGTAGCATCGGAAAGGTTTGCACTATCATGGAGAGATAAAACAGAGTTGGTGGAAAGAGAAACGTGAACTTCCTTAGCACCAGACATTTTGGTACAAGAAAGAACATCCTAAATGTACTTACTTTGAGTAAGTAACAACCCATGTGCAGTGGTAAGAACTTCAACACCTAAGAAGTAATGAAGTGCCCAAAGATCTTTAATGGGAAACCTTGTAGATAACCGTTGGACAAAACTTGTAAGAAAAAAGTAGTGATTATCAATGAGAATAAGATTATCCACATAAACAAGCAAATAAGCAATGATGCCATCATAAGCATAAATAAATAAGAAGGTGTCTGATCGAGCATTAGAGAAACCAGTAGAGAGGAAAAAAAATTTCAACTCATTATACCTTGCACGGGGAGCTTGTTTGAGTCCATACAAAGCCTTCTATAATTTGCAGACATGATTAGGGAAAATTGGACGAACAAAGCCAGGTGGTTGATTCATGTAAACATCTTTTGAAAGAGAACCATGAAGAAATGCATTATTCACATCAAGTTGCTAAATAGACCAATTTTGTGAAAGTGTTAGGCAAAGAACAAGGCGAACAATGGTAGGCTTGATAAGTGAACTGAAAGTGTCGATGTAGTCAAGGCCAGGTCGTTGGTGAAAGCCTTCGGCCATAAGATGGGCATTTTATTTAGAAATTGAGCTATCAAGATTTTTCTTAACTCGAAAAACCCACTTGCAACCAATGAGGTTATGTTGAGACACAAATAGGTTCGATAAGAGAATGGGGTACAGAAAGGGTAGAAATAAAAAGGGTTTTAGGTTTGAAAATATTATTTTAAGAACATGTAACCATGGGGTGAGTACGAGTAGGAGGATAATAACATATCTGTTGTGGTACACTCTGATGAATGAGAGGTGGGCGAGGTTTAGTGGAAAAGGGCTCTTCATGAACAAGAGCATCACTAGGGGAAGGAGTAGAATCTGACAATGATAATGATGACAAAGAGAGTGATGGGTAAGAGGGAATGTGGGAGCCTATAGGCAATGGAGAGAATGACCCAAGGGATTTAATAAGGGAAGAAGAAGAATCAATGAGGAGAGGTTGAGAAGATAAGGGTTGAGAGAGATTAAGAATCATAATGGAAAATAAAGGTGTGGGGTTGACTGGTTGGTACCCATTCTGAACATTGTCCAGTGTTAATCTGGACAAGTTTTGGTCAAACAAAGAATAAGGAAAGATATTTTCAAGAAAATCAACATGTCGAGATATGTAAAAACGTTTCGTGGAAGGATCAAAGCAACAATAGGCACTTTGATTCTTTGAGTAACCAAGAAAAACACATGGTTTCGACCTTGGGTCAAGTTTATGTTTAATGTATGGCTTCAACCAAGGATAACAAAAGGACTTAAAAACCCTCAACTTTGACTAATTCGGGGAGCAACCAAACAATTTTGCAAAAGGAGTGTGAAAAGATAATGTGAAAGTGGGCATGCAATTGATAAGGTAAGCAATAGTCATGAAGGCATAAGACCAAAATTGAAAAGGGAGAGAGGCTTGTGTCAGGAGTGTGAGACTAGTTTCTCTAATGTGGTGATGACGACATTCAGAGAATCCATTATGTTCAGGTGTATATGGAGGCATGATAAAATGACTTATACCATGAGATTCAATTTTTTTTTTAAGAGTAATAAACTCACCTCCACCATAGGAAATGATTGGTTTTTGAAAATATTTTTCAACTACCAATTTAAACTTTTTGAACACAGTGGGAACATCCAATTTGAATTTAGTTGGAAACAACCACAAATATTTTATGAAATGGTCAATGAACACAACATAATAACGAAAACCATCAAATGATTGAATAGGAGATGACCCCCCAAACATTTGAACATATTAATTCAAGAGGTACATGACTTGTCAAAGTAGAAACATAAAAAGGAATTTTATGCAACTTATTACATTTGCAAGCATTACAAGCAACTTCACCACATAAGGAAGAAGACAAAGGTAACTTATCAGATGAGACAATTTGTTGGAGAATTTTGATGAAGGGATGGCCAAGACGATTGTGTCATTACTTTAAAGAGGTTTCAAGATGGAAAATGCAAGGATAGTTGTCAATGAAGTCACACATGATGGTCATTCATAGACTCCATCTCGATTACGCCCTATCACTAGTAGTGCCCTGTTTGAAGATCTTTCACCACAAAAGAAAAAGGTAGAAACTCAACTAAGATATGGTTAGATTGACAAAATTTAGAAACAGATACTAAATTCTTTTTCATTGATGGAACACAAAGAACATTAGAAAAGGTAAAAGGTTAAGAGAAATTAGAATAGGGAGAAAAAAGTGTGGTAAAACCAGTGTGAGTTATGTGCAAACTAGTATCATTACCGATCACTATGTCATCACTACCATCATATTCTGAGTGAAGAGACATATTTTGCAAGTCAGAAGTGACACGATGAGATGCACCAGAATCCATCAACCATCCTATATTAGAGCCATTTGATTGTGCTACAAAGTGAGCTCTTAGTTGGAAAGAAAAGAAAGGTGGTTGATAGTTGAGTGGAGGTCGTGAAAACTGTTGAAAAAATTATTGCAATTGTGGCTACAATGACGATGGAAAGACACAAAACCTCAGGCAATGCTTAGCTGTATGACCCTATTCATCACATAGATGACAATACCCTTTATAAGGCTTTGGGTTAGAGTTTCTATTTGGATTTTGACTTTATTTAGTATTGCTATTACCACCAGTGTTGTAAAATCTACCTTACTTATAGGGGTTGTAGTTGCTTCAATTATTGGGATTCTATTTGGTTGCTATATATGCAGTGATGTTATTTTGTTTTGTTTCAAGCCTTCTCTTTTGAGATAACCTGCATGAGCAAGTAGTTTGTCATGAAGTTCCTTGAAGGTAATAGAGGTCTCACATGCTCTCACAGTAACAACAATCTCCTTGAATTCACTATTGAGACCACCAAGAATGTGTATAATGAGGAAGGTTTCACCAATCGGGCCATCAACAAGTGCTAGAGCATCATCATAATCTTTTGATTGTTGCATGTACCGAGTAATAGTGAGAGTGTCATGTGAAAGATGAGTAAGATTTTCCTTTAGATGATGGATCCAAGTATGGGATGGTTTGGCATATGTAGTGGCAAGTTTCTTCCAGGCTACTTGGGATGATTCAGATAGTGTAATGAACAGTGTAATGAAAGGAGAAATATATTCAGAAACAAAACCCAAAATTGCATTAAAAATGAGCTAGTCTTGACGAATCCAAAATAGGTAAGCAGGGTTAGGAATTTCGGTATTATTCTCAGTTATGGTTTTTGATGGACAAGGGGTTGATCCATCAATATAAACTTTGAGATTAAGACCAACAACCAACGAGTTGAATTGTGCTCTCCAAGTAGTATAGTTGTTGGATGTAAGTTTCAAAGGGGTTTGAGAAGCAACATTAATGGTGATGATTTGATTTTGAGAATCAAAGAGAAGAGAGGCTATTGAATTGATAGGAAAAGAAACTGCCGAACCAGTCATGGTTTTTGGTGTGTTACGAGAAGGCTCTGATACCATAAGAAGAAGAAAGGCGGAGGGCTGCAAGGATAAATGAGAAAGCACACATTGAAAATTCTTATTGATACTATGTTTAAATATACATGAGTGTTGACTTGATGTATATAGCAATACCAAAAAATGTTCCTATCGAAATTCTAGTCTACAGTAATTACAAAGAATATATACAATGATCAAGCCTTGATTTGAGGAATTCTTATTTTACCAGAATTTCTTTGGAATCTCTTTTATTGGGTGCATCAGAATAATATCTTCTGGAAATGTTGTTGTTGCTATTACCAAAATGATCTTTATCAATAATGATAAGGCTGGTATTTTAGCTGGAAGGGGAACTTGTGGGGCCTTGGAGGTCGGTAGGCCCCATCGGGGCATATCTTTCGTTCAGCATAGAACCTAGCTTAATGTTTGCTATATCATGATCCTTTTAGTTTATTGTTGGTACTTGAGTATTGCTTTATTTTTTTATTTACTTTAGTGGTGGAAAGTTGCAAGCTACATTTTATTGTCTAATGATGACTTTGACCATTGTTGATTGAGTGGAATTTTGGTGTTGAGCCCCAATAGTTCACTTTCTTAGCACTTTCTGTCATAACAGAGTGTTGAACCCTTGTTTTATTTTTTGTTACCTTCTGACACAGCATAAAGGCTAGCACTTTGCAAGGCTTTGAAAATTTTCTCCATCAAATTTTCTTTGCATTTTTGTAAATGTTGGTACTTTCTTGGATTTTCAGTTTTTCTTCACTATTACTTGTATTTTCTCTTCAGAAATACAACTATTTTACTTTCATTTTCCATTTTAATCACTATTTATCTTGTGGTCTAATTCTAGTTGAATTACGATAATTTGTTCATCATTTTTAACTTTCCTTCAATTTGTATTTGCATTTGTGTTATTGATCTTCAATACAAACTGGCTAGGATTTTGCCTTGGTTTATGAAACTACGAAGAAAGGGATACAAGAATAGGATTTTGAATTTTCTAATATTTTTATTTATTATTTTGATTTTGGATGGGAACCTCTCCTATATACCACTCTTCTCAAGGAAGTGTTAAGCTCCATTACAAAATTTCATTCTAAAGTTGATTAGTCATTGTCATCAACTATAAAGATTATTAAATTCAAAGCAAAACTTAATGAAATGGATCGACAATTGTTTGCATTATGGGTTTTTTCTATAGTAGCAAAACATCTTTTCTTTATAATTTATCAAATAAATTATAGACAATATTTAATTTATTATTATTATTATTATTAAAAATATAAAATGTTTTTTTTTTTTCACCCTTGTGATTAAGACTCTTACATAGCTATGGACCTTATTGAAATGGAAAGGAGAAAAAAACTTACCTTGATTCAATATGTCAAAGTGAATATACTTAGTATGTTTACTGAACTATGTACTACTACAAGGAAGTGTTATCAGAAATGGACACTAATGGAAAGACCTGCAAATAAAGTGTTTTTGTGAGTTGAAAATCTTAATCGATTAATTTATGGGAGTGATATAGCATGTATGAAGCAACTTAGGATGGATAGATATATTTTAATCATGTTATGTTCTATCCTTCTACTGTTGGTAAATTAAAGGATTGAAGATATGTTGATGTAGAAGAAATGGTTGCCTTATTTTTACATATTCTTGCATATCATGTAAAGAATCGAGTAATAAAATTTTGATTCTTAAGGTTTAGATCAAGAATCTATTAGTAGGCATTTCAATGCAGTATTGAATATGGTTATTCCCCTACAAGGAGTATTACTAAAAATTCAAAAACCGGTCTCTAAAAGCTCCACATATGAGAGATAGAAATGGTTTAAGGAATATAAAATATAAATTTAGTTTATGTAGATTTAATTAATTCATAATATAGCAATACTAATTCTTTTATTTGTATAGAATTGTCTAAGAGTTTTAGATGGAACATACATTCAAGTGAATGTACTTGATAGAGACAAGCCTAAATATCAAACAAGGAAGAATGAAATTGCAACAAATGTCATAGGAGCTTGTTCTTAGGATATGTAGTTTATTTATAGATTACTAGGTTGGATGGGATCAACCTTTGATTCCCAAGTGCTTCGAGATGCAGTTACTAGGGGAAATGGACTAATAGTGCCACATGGTAACTATGTGTATCTTATAAATTATTAATTTTTTAATATATGATTTATTTTTTAAAATATATTTTGGAATATTCATTTTAGGTTATTACTATCTTATTGATGATAGCTATACAAATGGAGAGAGATTTCTTGCCCCATATAGAGAGAGCAACACATGCCAATAACCCATGAGGAGTTTTTCAACATAAAACATTTTATCACAAGAAATGTTATTGAGAGATGTTTTGGTGTGCTCAAACTACGTTGGGCTATACTTAAGAGCGCTTGTTTCTGTCCAATGAAGATACAATGTAAACTCATTCTTGCTTGTTGTCTTTTTCATAATCTCATAAAAAGAGAGATGTCTATGAACCCATTGGAACAAGAGTTTGATGTGCAAGACCGCCAAGTTGTAGGTGAACCAATAGCTATAATTGAACCATTGGATTAATGGAGTGCTTAGAGAAGAAATTTAGCAATTCAAATGTTGAATCAATTCAAATGTTATTGATTTTGATTCTATTTCCTTTCTTTTGGTGGTTTTTCTTTTTCCTTGCAAGATATCTCAAACCAGAATTAGCCACAATTAAGAAGAAGAAAAGTAAAGGGTTGCAGGGATAAATGAGAAAGCACACATTGAAAATTCTTATTGATACTATGTTGATGACATGCTGTTTTTTGGAACTAACCTAGAGGTCGTGTGTGAGATCAAGAAATTCCTAGGACCTAAGTTTGACATGAAAGACATAGGAGAACTAGAAGTGATTCTAGGAATCAAGATCACTATAATGCCTAATGGGCTTAAACTTTCTCAAGAGCACTATTTTGAAAAGATCTTAAGGAAATTTGAACCCTTTGGTTGTAAACCAGTGTCAACTCTGTATGATCCTAGCTCATAATTGAAGAAAATAGAGAACATAGTGTTGCCCAAACTAAGTATACTCGTATTATAGGGAGCCTAATGTACTTAATGAACTATATTGGACATTGTTGATTTAGTAGGTAGGTTGAGTCAGTACAGCCAAAGTCCTAATCAGGACCATTGGATTGCTATTAGTAGAGTACTTAAGTATTTGAGAGGCATCATTAACTATGGTTTGTACTATAGTGGATTTCCAAGTGTCCTTGAAGGATTTAGTGATACAAATTGGATATTTGATTCAAATGGGATGAAATCCACTAGTCGGTATATTTTTACCCTTAGAGGAGGAGTAATTTCTTGGAACTCTGCCAAGCAAACTTGCATTACTCGATTTACTATGGAGACTGAGTTTATTGCCTTAGAAAAGGCAAGTTCTAAGGCTGAGTGCCTTACAAACCTCTTCGCAGATATCTTTTTAAGGATGAGACTAACATTATCTGTGTCTATGCATTGTGATAGCCAAACTGCGATTGCAAAGGCTAAGAGTAAAATATTTAATGGGAAAAACAAGCATATATGCTTGTTATACCCCTAGAATTTGTTTGGTTAGAGTTGAATTTGGTCGATCCTTTAACCAAACCACTAGCTAAGAAACTAGTAGAAAAAACATCAAGGGGGATGAGACTTATGCCTATTATAGAAGTCAAGAGTGGTAGTAACGTAACCTGTTAGAATGGAAATTCCATGAAGTAGGTTCATATGGGTAATAACAAATCACTTGTTAGCTTGAGGGGCTCTATCAATTATAGTACTTGTATGAAAGTCTATCCCTACAGTGTAGATGGAGCGTATTTTGCATTGATTTAGGTTGAGTGTTTACTCTTAATGAATATCATATTCCTTATGGGTGGTATGTTTAATGCAGAACATACTTGATGGATTCATTTATATGAGAGTGGAGGTGGGCCTGCTCCTTAATTGTGAGAATTTAGGCAGATTTTCTAGAGCTCTCATGAATATCCAAGTAGGGCGCATGACCTATTTGCGCCAACCCATTTGTATAACTCGTAGTTGAGAAACCAATGTTGATAAAAGGTCCCTTAAATTACATCAAGAAACATTGGTTCATAGAAATTTTTTTAACCATATTTTTGTGGTTCAATACTTATTTATCTGAAAACTAGTTCATAGCCTTTGGGCATCAGTATTAATGCACTAGTATTGATGCATTGGATTCTATTTCCCTCCATACTTTCCTTTTTTCACTAATACACTCTGTGAGGGATTGTAGGAAGAGTGTATAGTAAAAGAGAGTGTGCTTTTGGTGTTTTTGCTTATCCCACATGGGGAAAAGAGCAACACCTTAAGTAGGTATATGTACTTACCCACTTTCCTTAGCTTAATAGGCTTATAGAGAGGTGTAGGCTTCACGCGTTAGGCTACTTTTTACAAAATTCAAAATAATTTTTTTTAAAAAAAATTATTTCTTTATTTCTCATTTAAGTTAGTCTTTTATTTGTCTGAGTCTTCTAGTGGGTTGTTTCTTTCGGGAAACGAAGTGGCCAGTCTCAGGTTTTGTACGACAATGGCTCCGTGGTTCTGATTCTATGGGAGAAACCTATTGGGACTCCACATATAAAAGAAGATCACCCTCTCAGCTCTCAACATAGTCCTTTCTCTGTTCTCTTATTCTCTATTCTACATCTAGAGCCTTTTTGTGTTCTCTACTGCTTACCCCTGCATTCGCCATTGCAACAGCCCCAAGCCTGCACTAACTACTGTAGCTGCTGCACCTGCTGCATATCCTATCCAACATCCATCTTCACTATCATTGTGGTTGTTGTATTTTCTACACCTATCTGGAGGATTTGTTAAAAACCCAGGCTGTATAATTCTCATATGCAAAGTGCACCCAAGGTGAGATCCATTGTCTGTTGAATCTTGGAAGTAGACCATTAGCTCCCTAGTGCATCAAGCTTGTCTTCAAGGAGGGTGGATCTACTTTAAGGATAGTACATCGTCATTATTAAGAAGAGGAAAAGTGGTGCTATTAAACCCTTTTCAAGTTCTTTATAGATGAAGAATTGCATTTCTTGATTTCTATCTAAGGGCCTCTATTCTTTTTATATATATACAATATATATATATATATATATATATTAAAGAATCTAACCATGGGAAGTCGACATAATTTTAAAAATCAGGCCAGACTCCATAGTCCAACTAGTTGGATTGCTAATTAGATTCCTTTCTTGTTCAGAGTAAAGTTTAGTTCTATTCAAATGTGACTTGGTCATGAGTTAGCTGACCTTGTGGTTAGCACAATGAATTAATAGGGGGGGTCCATTTTTTGAAGAATTCAAAGCAATATCATTTTGACTATAAAAACTCGACATACTTTTAAAAATTGTGCTAAACCCCTTAGTCCAACTAGTTGGACTTACAATCAAATTGCTTTCTTGTTCAGGATAAAGTTTAGTTCTATTCAAATGTTAACTTGGTCATCAGTTAGTCGATTTGGTGGTTTCCCCAATGAATTAACTGATCAATTCCATTTTTTTTAATACTTCAAAACAATATCATTTTGACTATAAAAGCTCCACATAATTTTAAAAATCAGATAAGACCCCTAGTTAAAAATATATGGTTTTAGTTTAAAATTCATGCAAGGCTTGACAAAAAGTAACATACTCAAATGTTATCAGTTTCGATACATAGACAAAATGATACAATGCAAGCAAAAGTTCCTTGATTCATGGAGATATAGAATAACATATAAGTTATCATGCTTGCATATCCACCATTTAAGTCTCCAATTGTCATTTGTTTCTTTACAAATTGTGATAATTTTTCCTATGAAGTATCTTCGATATCAAGACAATCCATAAGTTCCCTTTGAAACTAAAATATTTGTTTATGGGATATAATCATATTGCAACATATAATATTTAATTGAAAATGTTATAATTAAAATTGGAGAATTAATACATATTACATGAATCTTAATTTCGTTCTCTTAGATCCATTCTATCTTAAGATTTCCAACTTTTCATTTTTATTTTTATTATTGGTTTTAATTACTTAGAATAATTTTGAATTCAAAAAACTGATCTAATTAATTGCAAATTAAATCAAAACATTGTAAAATATTATGTTTGTAATTAAGTACTAAAAGTGTACATAAAATAAAAAAACTCTAACTCATTTACATAATAAAAAAAGTTAAACTTTATTCACTATTCATTTTAAATAAAATATTATTAAAAATTATTATTTAAAATTATTATTATTCATTTTTAACCAAAAAAAAATTATGAAGATGTTTTAATATCCTTATGTCTCTAATATATACTAAAATAGTTTTTTTTTATATAAAAAATATAATTTATAATTTTATATTATAATTTTATTATTCATGTTTTATCAAAAGCTATATATTTATTTTTTAATTTATTTATAATTATAAATCTATTTCCATTTTTAATAAAATTTGAATTACATTTAAATTATATCATAAAATTGAATTTACACTGTTCTTAGAAAATCAAAAAATAAAATAAAATAAATTTTAAACCCAACTTATCCAAACAAGTTTTTTGTTTTTCATTTTTTTAAATTGTTTTTAAAAACAACTTGTTAAACATGCTTATTTTTATAAAAGCAATTTTTGAAAATAAGTTTTAGAAAATATGGTCAAATGGCTGTTAGTCAGAGACGTTTCAACAATAGTCTGGTCATTGTGAGGTTGTTTTCTCCAACAATACTGCACTTGGTATTGCCAAAACAAACTGATGAAGAAACCTTATTGTATATATAAGCTGCCTCACAATCAAAAGGTTTTGAGTTAAATTTGGTACAAATTCTTTCCAGCCCATATTCATATTTTGCCGAGCCTGAAAAGCAGTCTCTAAAGTAGGGATTTTTTTACAACCATCCCAAGTCCAGCCCAATAAATTCATTGTGTTGTAAGTTGTAACCCATAATAGATTTTCGCAGGGACAGAAAAATGATAAAATAGATAAGTCTATTAAAATAATGGCTGCCCTATAATTTTTTTTTATTATTATTTTTGTTTTTGTTTTTTAAGAGCTAATTCATGAGGTTGGGTGGTTAAAAAAAAAGTAAAATGAGAAACAAATATATTAAAAAATAGGGCATAATAATTGATAATTGGATAGATAACTCCGATAGTTAACGACGTGTTTACTCCATTTCTCGAAATGAATTCAATAAGTTTGATTCCTACTTCAACCAATGACTTGGTAGATGGTGAAATG
This sequence comes from Vitis labrusca, assembly GCA_011039315.1. Classification (NCBI taxonomy): domain Eukaryota; kingdom Viridiplantae; phylum Streptophyta; class Magnoliopsida; order Vitales; family Vitaceae; genus Vitis; species Vitis labrusca. The sequence continues at coordinate 13,112 of JAAKHE010000738.1, read as the reverse complement.
GGGTGCAATTTATTATACATTTAAATATTTAGAAATAAATACCTATAATGATTTAAATATAATGATTTGATCTTTTAAATATTTAAATATTTTTTAAGTCATTCAAATTATCTAAGAATTTGATAAATCTAAGTATTTTTAAACTCATTAAAATTATAAACATAAAGATAAATGAGTTATTAAAAAAATAATCTTGAAATATTATTTAGAAAAGTAAAAGCAAAGTCATATTAATATAAACGTAAAGTATTCTTTTTCCTTGCAAGATATCTCAAACCAGGAATAGCCACAGTGATATGGCTGGTATTTTAGCTGGAAGGGGAACTTGTGGGCCTTGGAGGCCGATTGGCCTCCCCAGGGCGTATCTTCCATCGAACATAGAACCCAGCTTCTTGTTTGCTATATCATTATCATTTTTCTTTATTGTTGGTACTTGAGTATTGCTTTATTTTTTCATTAACTTCAGTGGTAGAAAGGCATTTTATTGTCTAATGATGACTTTGACCATTGTTGCTTAAGTGGAATTTTGGGGTTGAGCCCCAACACTTCACTTTCTCAGCACTTTTTTGTCATAAACAAAGTGTTGAACCCTTGTTTTATTTTTTGTTACCTTATGACACAGCATAAATGCTAGCACTTTGCAGCGATTTGAAAATTTTCTCCCTCAGATTTTCTTTGCCTTTTTGTAAATGTCGGTACTTTCTTGGATTTTTCTGTTTTCCTTCACTATTACTTCTATTTTCTCTTTAGAAATACAACTTTTTACTTTCATTTTTCATTTTAATCATTGTTTATCTTGTGGTTAATTCTAGTTGAATTACAATAATTTGTTCATCATTTTTAACTTTCCTTCCATTTGTGTCTGTATTTGTGTTGTTGATCTTCAATACAAATTGGTTAGGATTTTTGCCTTGGTTTCTGAAACTACCAAGAGGGGGATACAAGAAGAGGTTGTTGAATTTTCTAATATTGTTATTTATTATTTTGATTTTGGATGGGAACCTCTTCTATATATACCACTCTTCTCAAGGAAGTGTTAAGCTCCACTACTAAATTTCATTCTAAAACTTATTAGTCATTGTCATCAACTATAAGGATTATTAAATTGAAAGCGGAACATCATGAAATGGATTGACGATTGTTTTCATCATGGGTTTTGCCTATAGTTGCAAAACACCTTTTCTTTATAATTTATCAAATAAATTATAGGCAACATTTATTTTATTTTATGTTATTAAAAACATAAAATGTTTTTTTTTTCACCCTTGTGATTTAACACTTGCACAGTTATAGACCTTATTGAAATGGAAAGGAGAAAACAACTTACCCTGATTGAATATCTCGTAGTGAATATACTTAGTATGTTTATGACACTTTGTACTACTACAAGGAACTGTTATCAGAAGTGGATATTGATGGAAAGACCTACAAATAAAGTGTTTTTATGAGTTGAAATCTTAATCAATTAATTTATGGGAGTGATATAGCATGTATGAAGTAACTTAGGTTGAATAGACATACTTTCACCATGTTATGTTCTATGCTTCTCCTAATGGTAAACTAAAGGATTGAAGATATGTTGATGTAAAAGAAATTGTTACATTATTTTTACATATTCTTGTACATCATGTAAAGAATCGAGTTATAAAATTTCGATTCTTACAGTTTGGATCAAGAATCTATTAGTAGGCATTTCAATGCAGTATTGAATGTGGTTATTCACCTATAAGGAGTATTACTAAAAAATCAAGACCCAGTCTCTTAAAACTCCACATATGATAGATGGAAATGGTTAAAGGAATATAAAATTAAAATTTAGTTTATGTAGATTTAATTAATTCACAATATAGCAATACTAATACTTTTATTTGAATAGAATTGTCTGAGAGTTGTAGATGGAAGATACATTCGAGTGAATGTGCTTGAGAGAGACAAGCTTAGATATCGAACAAGGAAGAATGAAATTGCAACAAATGTCATAAGAGTTTGTTCTTAGGACATGCAGTTTATTTATATATTACCAGGTTAGGAAGGATCAACCTCTAATTCCCAAGTGCTTCAAGATGCAGTTAGTAGGGGAAATGGACTAATAGTTCCACATGGTAACTATGTGTTTCTTAAATATTATTGATTTCTTTTTAAATATATGATTTATTTTTCAAAATATATTTTAGAACATTCATTTTAGGTTATTACTATCTTGTTGATGATGGCTATATAAATGGAGAGAGATTTGTTGCCCCATATAGAGGGCAAAGATATCATCTTAATGAGTGGAGGAAAGACACATGCCAACAACCCATGAACAGTTTTTCAACATAAAACATTCAATAGCAAGAAATGTTATAGAGAGATGTTTTGGTGTGCTCAAACTACGTTGGGCTATACTTAGGAGCGCTTGTTTCTATATAGTGAAGACACAATGTAAACTCATTCTTGCTTGTTGTCTTCTTCATAATCTCATAAAAAGAGAGATGTTTGTGAATCCATTGAAACAAGAGTTGGATGTGCAAGACCACCAAGTTGTTGGTGATCCAATAGCTATAATTGAACCATTAGATCAATGGAGTGCTTATAGAAGAAATTTAACAATTCAAATGTTTAATGAATGGAGGACATTGTAGTATGTTGTTTACTTTAGAAAAAAATAATAATAATTCTATTAGATGTTTTAGACTTATCATTTGTAAATTGTAAATGGTTTGTATGGATTATTATATGAATGATTAGTTTGAATTGTATTTTATGATGTCTTTCTATTGGTAAATTTGAGATATAGTTAGATTACATTAATTATAATTGTCTTTATATTATATTGTTCTTAAAATATAGTTATATAATTTTATATTTTTCAAACATAGGATAGATTCTACATCAAGTGGTCAAACGAGTGTGGACTCTGAGTGAAGATGAAAGATTAGTTGAGTCTCTTGTTGAATTATGTGTTTTACGGAAGTTAAAGTGAGATAACGGGTTTAAACTAGTAACATATTTACAAGTGGAGAAGTAGCTAGAGGAAAAGTTTCTAAATAGTAGACTTAAAGCAAGTCCACATATTGAATCATGAGTGAAGACATTAAAAAGACAATTCAATGCCATAATGGATATACTAACCCACGGTAGCAGGTTTTCGAGGGACAATGAAACGAAAATGATTTTATGTGATCAAGTTATGTTTGAAGGTTGGGTCAACGTAAATATTCAATTCTTCCTATCTTGTATTTTCCTCATTTATTTATTTATTTATTTTTGTGAATTTTTATTCCACAACATGCTGCATTATTATATTCTTTTGCTTTCAATATATTATGTATTATATATGATTGAATGTCACTTATATTTATACCAACTATATGAATGGTGCTTGTTACTATTGTTCACTAATTTTTCTTAAGAGAAATATTAGTTGCAACTACTTTTAATAAACTACACAGTGCAGTTTTGCTAGTTGTTGTTTTAATTTTCTTTTTCTTTTTTTAACGTGCCATTCAATCATTGATGTTCCTAAGTTCCTCCCTTTCTTGGATTGTTTTATTGTATTAGATTGCTAAAGGGAACTTAAAATAGATTGTTAAGCTTATTTATTCCTATCCATTAAACAATTTTTCAATAATAAGCATGTTGTAATTTTTTGGATTTGTGCAATTTTTGGATTGAGGAAGGACAAAATTTTCTAGATTTTCAATTGTTGATGGATATTTTATGTTAATAAAAATTCTATCATCACTATTATTATTTTTTTCTTTCAACTTTTTAATTATTTTTTATATGTTTTATAAGGGCATAAAGATGCTAATGGTTTGAGACTCAAACCATTTCCACACTTTGATGATCCAAGTTGATGAGAATCAACAAGCATTCAAGGATCCATTGCATGTTCCAGTTGGGCCTATTACTAAAGCAAGATCTAAGAAGATCAAATAAGCACTTAATGGGCTAATTCAAGAGATTTGGGTTGATTCTAACGCAGGACATTTCAAGCTTGGCTCAAAGGAAAATAAAGGTGTCATAAATCTAATCCAAGCTATTGAGGGCTAATATGGCTTGATTGGGCGTGATTTATGGTATGGATTAATGACTGATTGACTTTCTAGCTTCATATAAGTTATTTCCTATTCTAGAGCTTCTAAATTCAGGCCAAATCTACCTTAATTTTAGGCATTTATTATTTAGAACGTTTTTTTAGCTATTTTCCTATTTTGGATTTGCTAATTTCAGACCAAATCAACCTTTATTTAGGGTTTTAATATTTAGTACGTTTTTTAGCTATTTTCCTATTTTGGATTTGCTAATTTAAGACCAAATCAACTTTTATTTAGGATTTTTAAATTTAGTAAGTTTTTTTCATGACATATAAATAGCATGCACTCATTGTAATAGGGGATAAATTTTATTGAATAAAAAAAATCAAAAAATGTGAGGTTTTGCTCTTCTTTTGGTTCTTCAAGAATTGTGAACTTATCAAGGATTCTTCCTTGTGGCATTCAAACTTTATACCTTCGGTTCGTGATTCCATTATAATCATTGGGTCAAAGTCTATTACTTATACTTTTGATTCGTGTTTCACTTATAAACGTTGGGTCAGGGTTCTATCAAAAATCTACATTTTAGCTTTCTTGGGCAATTATTCCAACACTGTTTGTTAGGTTTCAAAGCGTGTCGATTGAGGTTCGCATCATCTAGTATCAAAGCACAGATTCTAAAATCAATTTTCTATCCCTTTATCTTTTGTTTCCTGTTATCATCCTATCTTGTTCCTTTTGTGTTCTTTATTCCTTGTTCTTATTTTTTTTGACGTGCACTAGGTTAAAATCGT
>JAAKHE010000737.1:176548-195530 GCA_011039315.1 Vitis labrusca | reverse complement strand
GGGGAACGAAGTGAACTCTACCGAAGAACAAATGAGACCCCCACAGGGATGTTAGTGAAACACGACTCAAAAGGCTAACAGATGAACACAAAGGCTCCGATCCTAAAAGAAAGATGATGTCTCAAATGCCTCTGAGGCCGTACTAAGGACTCAGGCTCCTTCTAAGATGTCTGCAAAAGTGACTCGAAAGACCAGATCAAACATGAGTAACGGTCGAACCACTCTGGAGAATGGAAAAGACTACGTCCAAAGGAGACTACCCGATCTGAACTACACTAAAAAGACAAATGTAGGGTGCCTAACAATACGATCAAGGTATGTGTCGTGAACTCAAGGGACTGTGTCATGTGCAAATGAATAGGAATCTAGACAAGCAATGATGAATAAGCGATAAGCACAGGGTGACTGGGTGAGGTAAGTAAGGGTGAATGTTTGAATCAGGAGAATCAAATGCGTAATGCCAATGAATACAAATGCTGGGGGTCGTGACCCTGGATGATACGACCAAGGAGAAATGACTCTGAATGTCAACAGGGAGAAAAAAAAAAAAAAAAACGTGGTGACTCAAAATGCATGAATGGGTATGTACAATGGCTCTGAAAGCCAAACTAAAGAAAAGATGATAGCGGCACTGAATGCCAAATAGAACAATGGCTCTGAACGCCGACACTAAGGAAAGAAACAACTCAAGATGCCTGAAAGGGTATGCGCCCAATGGCTCTGGACATCGGAACGAGTGATGCAGTGGCTCTGAACGCCTGAATGAAGATAAGAAATGGCTCAGAACGCTGAAACAAAAATAAGTAGTGGCTCTGAACGCCGAAACCAAGAATGCGACTCTGAACGTCAATCTGGGAAATGGTGATGGCTCTGAACGCCGAACTGAGAACACGGTGATGGCTCTAAATGCCGAAACTAAAAAGTGATGACGGCTCTGAATGCTGAAACTGAGGAGTGATAATGATGACTCTGAACATCAAACTGAGAAGTGATAATGACTCTAAATGCCGAAACCGAGGATGCGACTCTGAATGTCGATTTGAAAACCGATGATGGCTCTGAACGCTGAAACGGAGAAGCGGTGATGGCTCTGAACGTCGAAGCTGAGAAGTGATAACGATGACTCTGAACGTCAAACTAAAAACATGATGATGGCTTTGAACGCCGAAATCGGGAATGTGACTCTGAACGTCAAACTAAGAAGTGATAACGACTCTGAACGCCGAAACCGAGGATGCGACTCTGAATGTCGATCTGAAAATCGATGATGGCTCTAAACGCTGAAACGGAGAATCGGTGATGGCTCTGAACACCGAAGCTGAGAAGCGATAACGATGACTCTGAACGTCAAACTAAAAACATGATGATGGCTTTGAACGCCGAAACCGGGAATGTGACTCTGAACGTCAATCTGGAAATCGATGATGGCTCTGAACGCCGAAACTGAAAAGTGGTGATGGCTCTGAATGCCGAAGCTGAGAAGCGATAACGATGACTCTGAACGTCAAACTAAAAACATGATGATGGCTCTGAACGCTGAAACCGGGAATGTGACTCTGAACGTCAATCTGGAAATCGATGATGGCTCTGAACGCCGAAACTGAAAAGCGGTGATGGCTCTGAACACCGAAGCTGAGAAGCGATAACGATGACTCTGAACGTCAAACTAAAAACATGATGATGGCTCTGAACGTCGAAACCGGGAATGTGACTCTGAACGTCAATCTGGAAATCGATGATGGCTCTGAACGCCGAAACTGAAAAGCGACAGTGATGGCTCTGAACGCCGAAGCTGAGAAGTGATAACGACTCTGAACGCCGAAATTGAGAACGCGACTCTGAACGCCGATCTGAAAACCGATGATGGCTCTGGACGCCGAAACTGAAAAGCGACGATGATGGCTCTGAACGCCGAAACTGAGAAGTAATGATGATGACTCTGAACGTCAAACTAAAAACACGATGATGGCTCTGAACGCTGAAACTAACAAGCGATGGTGGCTCTGAACGCCAAGAACTAGAGAAGTGGCTCTGAACGCCGAATTGAAAGTGTGACATGATAGCACTGAATGTCGTAAACCGTGAATGAACGGTGTCTCTGAATGCCAGACTGCAAGGAAACAATGAGGGGGAAATATGCCCTAGTGTGGCATGCCGCTGCAAATCTCAATCCGCTGGAAATGGCTGAAAGGGACTCTACGAGTCTCGAACGATGCTCCACTGAGAGCTCATCTCGATGAAGGGCTCTGGAATAATGGTCAGTGAGGCGAATACCATATATCTCGACCGAGTGAGGGAAACTGTAATGGATATGTGAGATAACGATCGACTCCACGGCTAAATAAGGGAAATATGCCCCAGTATGGCTTCAAATGTACCCGATCTGTCATGATATCCCGAGAATAACACCAATGGGACGCGTAACAGATCTGATATGTACCCAACTGAAATGATGACGCGGGAAATCCAGGCACCTAAGATAACTCCATCCAGGAATCACGACTACATCAAAGAGTGTGAATCTGGCTGAACGACTCAAGAAAGGCTCCTCGGAGTATCATGACAAAATGAAATCAAACATCAACCTGGCGTGTATCTCATAACCGTGGATGATCATGTAAACCAGTGGGGATCTATAAATCTCGATCAAGATGGGGAATATGCCCCAGTGTGGCATCGGGAATGTAACATGTCGAAAAATCAGATGAGCTCAAATCATCTATGCCTACAACTGAATCAAACCCACATATCAAAGAGGCGTCCCTCGGAAGGAAGCATGACGACATCTAAGCATCTAAAAGCGCGGGCCTAGCTAGATGGCTCTCGATAGGCTCCACTAAGGAATTATCGCGAGGATAGCTAATATATCATCATCTCTACATACATCTTGCAAATAAGGATAAGCACGCAACTCTCTCATGATTTGTAAATCTCATCCGAACCAAAATATGCCCCTGTATGGCATTGAAATGTATGATAGGTCGGAGATCAGATAGCATGGAATCATCTATCCTCGAACATGTGACCTCTGCGGAGATCCATAAAGATCATCCGAAACGGAATATGCCCCAGTATGGCATCAGGTACGCGACAGGTCCGAAGAACAAATGTCATGAAATCATCCATCGTCGCACATGCGACCCCCATGAAAGTCCGTAAATCTCATCCGAAACGGAAAATATGCCCCAGTATGGGCATCGGATGCACGACAGGTCAGAAATCAAGCGATAAGAAATCATCTGTCATCGAATCATGTAACACTAGTCGTCCAAATCCATAACTGAATCATGCACATATATCCAAGATGTACCTCCCAAATGGAGAGGCATGATGGCATCCAAGTGTCGAGAAGTGCGGACCTAGCTGGGTGGATCTCAGGGGCTCCGTAAGGTAACGATCCAGTAAGTGAAGATGATCGTGCAAGTCTGCGAGGATCCAATAAACCTCCAAATGAAATGGGATATGCCCCAGTGTGGCACCAGAGGTACGATAGGTCAAAAATCAGGTGACACCAAATCAATCATCGTCAAACTCACGATCCCGGTAATCTGAACACAACTGAATCAGTCCTACACATCAAAGAGGCGACTCCCAGAAGAAGAAGCATGACGATATCTAAATGTCAACCAGATCTCAAACACCTGTCCAAGTAGAGGCTGTCAAAGACGACATCTGATCCCATGGCCTCAGGGTGGTCTTAAGACACGGGACGTAATGTAGGCTAAGGTGACAGGGTAATAGAAATGAAAGGAAACTAGGCCCAAATACTCGATGATCCGAAAACTATGCCCTCATATATGAAATGCAACATGTATAGTGAATCCCATGAGCCATGGACCCGAGGATGCCTAACGTGAATATGATGTCGGTAAGGAGACAAATGAAGCAAAATGAACTGATAGTGATATGTGTAATGATGATGCGAAGAGAGTATCAAACCCGAGATGGGTTGCGGTAAGGAGAGAATAAGATGTGAAGGGAATGAGATGAATCACAAGCAACGATAAAAACGACGGCAAAACGATGAATATGTGAAGAAAGGTGGTGATCGACTCAGATCAAACATGAAGTGAAGTCACATCAATAATGAATGTAATGATGGAAAGGACAATGACTCGGAGTCCTTAGGAGAAGGTCACTCATCTCTCTCACAAATAGATATGACGAAGTAATACAAATAACATGGGATCTCAGAGAGCTCACATACAAACTCCCAATAACGAACATACTCGATAACAATGACCCCCAAACATCAACATACATACTCAATGATCGAGAACACTATGCACATACACACATGTGCTAATAATAATTTTTTTTTTTTTACATATATACAAATACGCGTACCCTGAACGTGAACAAATGAACCCCAAAGATGATATTAATAACAAATGGACACACTCCTGAGTGCTAAGGTAACAAACAAACTCTCTTTGACGAGATGACCCTCTCAAACCAAGGATCTTTAAACCAATGTCCGTGAGATAGATGGTGGAAATGACGTGACTACCCTCCATGTGATGAACTGAGGAGGCTTACCACTCAGGGTGGAGAGGAAATGAAACAAGCAAATAGTAGACAGGATAAGGAAGAAGAGATGAATAACACAACCAACGAGATGAGATGAAAATGCAGAGGTGCAGTGATAGGAAAAGATAATGAGAAAAAACGTGCTCCTAGGTCCAAGGCTCACGAAACTCCCAAACAATGCATGCATACATTAAAGGGCCCCTATCCCGATGTGAAAGTGTGAGCAAGACGATAAGAAAGAAAGGCTATAATGCGCATGCGAGGCTCAATGGGCTAGCAACGGACTATGTATTACAAAGGAATAACAAGGTAATGGCTAACCGAAATGATGGCCACCCATCTTGCGACCATGGTCTCAAACATAGTACCTCTTTAGCTGATCCGCATTGGTCGGCTCTGAGAATCGGTTTCCATCTAAATCCATCAACCATGCGGCGCCCTCTGGGGTCAACTCCCTGATGAAATAAGGTCCGCTCTAGTTAGGTCTGAACTTCCCTCTAGGATCTCTGATCAATCCCCTGATGACTTTCAGAACCAAGTCACCTATCCGTAATGGTTTGGGCTTGACCCGCTTTTTGAAAGCACGGGCCATCTTCCTCTGATATGCACGAACATGGTCTGCTGCTCTCAATCTCCTCTCGTCTAGGAGATTGAGCTGATCAAATCGAGCATGAGCCCAATTTGTCTCGGGAATTTGCTGCTCTAGTGCTACTCTCAATGATCCCATCTCAATCTCAACGGGTAGCACTGCCTTTATGCCATATACCAATGAGTATGGTGTGGTTCCTGTAGAGGTGCGAAAAGAAGTCCGATATGCCCACAACGCGAACGGGAGCTTCTTTGACCAATCCCGAGAAGTCTCAACCATCCTCCGTAAAATCCTCTTAATGTTCTTATTCGCGGCCTCTACTGCCCCATTCGTCTGCGGCCTGTACGCAGATGATCTATGATGCCGAATGCCGTATCTCTGTACTAAGGTGTCAACCTCTGCTCTGAAATGTACTCCTCTATTTGAAATCAACTCATGAGGGACTCCATAGCGACAGATAATGTGTAATCTGATGAAACTAGCGACTCCAGCTGATGTCAATCTCGCATATGAGGCAGCCTCCACCCATTTGGTGAAGTAATCGATGGCGACTAGGATGAACTCATGACCACTGAAAGATTTCGGCAAAATCTTCCCGATAATATCAATACCCCATACGGAAAATGGCCATGGTGAAGTCAGTGCGTGCAGCTCGGAGGACGGCACGTGAATGAGATCTCCGTGTATCTGACACTCGGGACATCTCTGAACAAACTGGCAACAATCCGTCTCCATGGTCAACCAAAAATAGCCAGTCCTCATGATCTTACGGGCCAACATATGTGTGGACCCGCATTTTTCACGTGCGTCCCCACTCGATCGGCAAGACTCACTTTTTATTTGTGAAAAAATATTTAGTTTTGGAAAAGTTGGAGCCGCCACTTATTTTATTTTTATTTTAAAGGGAAAATAAAACAAGAAAGAAAAACCCTAAAATGTGACTCCATAATTTTTGGAAAGAACATGTCTTTGAAAAACCCGAGTCTAGGTTCGGGGATCAGATTACTTATTGGGAAGGTACATCTAGGAGGTAGCACCCCTCCAAGCCCTATAAAGGTCTCTACTGACTAAGTTAAGGGAAACGTGACAACTAATCGGTTAATTATGGATACCTAAGTAAGCTAGGTGATTTTAGAAAATAGCATGCTAAATAAGGAGATCAATCACAATAAAGGAGAGTTAGCGTATGTACCTGAATCACTTCTTGAGCGCTATCACAAAACATCAAAGGTTAGTATAGAAATATATCACACAACATGCATCTTCATCAAATATGATCAAACAATCAAATAAATATCAAGACAATCAAGTATGGCATCAAACATGGACATGGCTCATGATAACATACATATTCATAGAATTTTAGAGTTTGAGGGTAGGAAGAGTGTACCTGGATAGCAAGCTATGCTCTTAAATGAGAAATAAGGTTAGCTCGATAATAAGTGTAAAACAATCTCATGTATCCACATAGAGGAAGCACAATCAAACAAACAATATTAAGGAAAACATCATGGATGTCGGGCCCCAACCAAAGCCCTAATTAATTTTGCATGAATTGATTCTACGAATTCCATTATTTGGAATCATGAAGTTTGTTCATGCTTGTTGAAAATCGAGAAAACCATGAAAATAGTTGAAAATAAAAGAAAATAATGAAAATGCATGCCTGAAGGAAAGTGGTAGCAAAAGATCATTGAAATCTAAATTTTATGCGTAGAAATCCCTAAGGATGGAATTTGAAGAAAACTGAAATTGTTTTAATGAAAAGGATTTTGAAATCCAAATTTAAAATGTATAAGATCACAAAAAAGAAGAAGAAGAATCATTGGGAGTATGATGTGTGGCAAGGTGGCCAAGAGGGAGTAGAGCTTGGGAATTATGGATAGAAGAAGCCAATTCACTATGAAGGTGTTCAGTTGTCAAATGCTTCAATCAAAAAGGCAACTTGATTTGTAAACTCAACTGGATTTTCCCAACAATGGTTAGATACTGAACAGAAGGTCCATAATTCCCAATTTTCTGCACTGACAGGCTTTTTGTATTCCAAATTAAATTCTCACTGCCAAGGTTTCATCACTTCTCTTTCTCAAGTTTCACATTTTCTTTCTTAGCAAGTCTAGCAAACTCATCATATATAATAGGTTTACTAATAGACCTTTGGTTGCAGATATCATCCAAATTATCCTCCTTTAGTTCACTAACCTGAGGACTTCTCTGCCCATGGTTCACAAGAACTTCCACCCCACTTCCATAAACTCAGATTTATTTGACATACTTAATCATCACCATGTCAATATTCTTGGCGTTGTACATCCTGTGGAACATAAGATTCAATGATTACAGGAACCAATACTGCAGAGCTCTCATTTTCAGCAAGAAAGATTTGGAAGGTCACTCTGTTCTCATGTGTTTTGATAAAGGCTGCAGGTCTTCTGAGGTTTCAACAACTGAAGGAGCCTTTGAAGTTAATCTAGTTATCTTCACAACATCATGGGGTTTGCAGGATCTATCTATAGGAGTTGGCGAGCAAGGATCAGAACCTTGGTATGCAGGTAACAGGACACGTGCTTGCCAGTGCTTGCAAATTGTTTTGTGAAGTAGCAACTGGACTCTTAAGAAGAAAATTGCTTCTGTCCAAACCATTCCCCTATTGCTTATTATGTAAAACATCATTAACCAAATTCTGACTAGCATGCGGGTTCTCTGGAAACACAACATCATCCCAAGGTTGTTCAAAATTCAATCTCCAGATGAACCAACCAGATGAGACAAGTCAGACTTCTTGTACAGACTGGGCGCCGTCAAACTGGGCTTCAAGAAGTCAGCGGTTGTTGAGATTCCCTCAGGCCAATCCCTTCAACTATGATATTTTGGGATTCTAATTTGAAGCATCATAAAAACATCACCATGCATAGAATGCATTTTCGTCATCTACTGAATCTTCACTCCCACTGTTTTCAATCAGTGAATCTACTGAAATAGAGCATTTGTGTAGATTGTCATCCTCATGCTCCTCCCAAAGAGCCATAATGATGGCTTGAACCTTATTAGCAGCATGTACAACGACAAAGAAACTAGATAGAGCTATCGCCATTCATGTCGAAGTTATCCTCCATTAGTGACCCAATCTAACCCATCCCAATTTGAGTCATACACATACATTGGACCAGTGATAAAGTAGTTTCCCATGGATTTTGTCCTCATGAGCAAATATTTGGATTCGTTCCAGCATAGAGGATTTATTATCGACAGCGAGATGACCATAAACTTCACCAGAAAGTCAAACTGTTTACCATTTCTACAGCCCTCTTTAATCCTCAATTTTGCATCCCAAACACGACCAGAACATTCTATGCTTTGAACATAAATCCTTTCTTTCTAGATTTTTACAAAGTAGTCTTTATTGGTACTGACTTGAACAGCCAGCATCTGAGAACTGTACTTCCTAGACTGCATCATTAGTCTAAACATGGTGTCGATGAGGCCGCTAATGAACATATATCCTGCGTCCTAGATGGTAGAGAGTACAGTTGAGAACCTCCAGAATGGTCTTCAGAAGAATTCTACTGGATTTGATTCTACGACTTAGAAAGTTGAAACTGATCAGAAACTTGTGAATTCAGAGTTTCGTTATGGCGTTCCCCTCCAAGCTCGGCCTTTACTTGACTGCTTAGATCAGATGTCAGCTGAAACTGACCAAAGACAGTGATCTTCATCAAAATCTGGTGTTGCTGACTTGATGGCTCCTGTTCTGATTGACTGGCTGATTGTGGCTTCATACGTACAACTTGTGCACTGTGCAAATTCGACTGATTGGGTATCAAAGCGGAGTTGGTTTTGGATATCAACTGCAAGCTAACTGAATTCAAATTCTGAGTATTCATCGCTGATCTAACTGATGTTTTATAGAATAACCTCTCTAAATAAATTCCAAGCAAGCTGGTTTTCTTGGAGGGAAACTATAGCCTGAGTAGATGATTTTCGTCGATCAAAGGCAAATACGTAGCCAAAGAAACTCTCACTTGAGTTTTCAAGAAACATTCGAAGTGCCTTGGCATGGGGATGTCAGCAGCGCGGTGATCTTGTCTTCATATGAAAATTGGTCACATCAAATGCATAAATGAGAGGAATGCTTTAGCAAAACACAGGAAAGGAATTCCTGGTATAAAACTGATATAAGGCTTCAAAGCTTTCCAAAAAATATCCTATGCCTAGACAAAGTGATTCTGAACACCAATAACTGTGGCATCAGTAGGTACGACAATCATGGAAGCGGATCTCGACTCAATCAACAATAGGCGAACAGTGGCATCAGTAGGTACGACAATCATGGAAGCTAGAGTAGCTAAGGCATCAGCAAACTGGTTCTGCGCTCTAGGCAGATGGGTATATCTCAAATCATCAAATCTCCCAACTAGTAGCTCAAAATATGCATGATAAGGCCTAAGCTTCGCATCTCTAGTCTTCCACTCGCCCTGAATCTGTCTCAATACCAGATTGGAGTCATCAAACACCTCCATATGTCTAATCCCGAGCTCGAGGGCTGTCTCTAATCCCAAGATACAAGCCTCATACTCAACAATGTTGTTTGTGGCAGGATGTCGATCTGAGAATGCCAAACGAACAGATTGGGAAGGTGATCACCATGAGGGGATATCAACAGGACGCCTATCCCGTATCCAGAATGGTTGGCTGCACCATCAAAGTACATGCGCCAACCTGACAGACTAGTCATAGCAACGACATCCTCGTCCGGGAAGTCATCATCAATGGCTCTACCATCGGAAACCGGTAAGGATGCTAGGTGATCAGCGACAACGCTCCCTCTGACGGACTTCTGAGTGACATAATGGATGTCAAACTCAGTCAGAAGCACCAACCATCTCATGAGGCGACCAACCAGGGCTGGTCTGTCAAACAAATATCTCAAAGGATCTAGGCGGGATATCAAATGCACTGAATACTCGGTCATGTAATGTCTCAGTCGGCGAGTGGCCCAAACCAAAGCCAAGCAATAGCGCTCAATCATGACATATCTCGTCTCATAGTCTAGAATCCTCTTACTCAGATAATAAATGGCCCGATCCTTGCCCGAATCATCAAGCTGAGCCAACATGCATCCCAAAGCCACGTCTGAGACGGATAGGTATAGGAGTAAAGGATGGCCTGGTGTAGGAGGCGCCAAGACTGGAGGTGACAACAAGTACTCTCGGATCCTCTCAAATGCGCACTGACATTGATCATCCCAAACAGTAGGTTGACTCTTCCTCAAGAGTCGGAAAATGGGCTCACAAATGTCTGTCAATCTGGCGATGAATCTGCTGATGTACTGAAGTCTGCCCAAGAAGCCTTTGACCTCTCTCTCTGTCCTCGGTGTAGGCATGTCAAGGATGGCTCTGATCTTATCCGGATCTACCTCTATGCCTCTCTCACTGACCATGTACCCCAAGAGTTTCCCAGAAGTCACTCTGAAAGTGCACTTCTTGGGATTCAATCTCAATCTAAACTGTCGGATCCTCTCAAAGAACCTCTCCAAAGCTGCTAGGTGATCTGATCTACCTCGAGATTTCACAATCATGTCGTCTACATAAACCTCGACATCCCGATGCATCATGTCATGGAAGAGGGTGGTCGCTGTCCTCTGATAGGTGGCTCCTGCGTTCTTCAATCCAAATGGCATGACTCTATAGCAATAAGTGCCCCACTCGGTAATGAAAGACGTCTTCTCCATATCCTTTGGAGCCATCAAGACCTGACTGTACCCGGAAAATCCGTCTATAAAGGACAACATCGAATGACTTGCCGTACTGTCAACTAGCATGTCGATGTGTGGAAGAGGAAAATCATCCTTAGGACTGGCCTTGTTGAGATCTCGAAAATCAACACAGACTCTTACCTTGCCGTCCTTTTTGGGAACAGAGATGACATTGGCCAGCCACTCCGGGTACTCGACCACTGACAAAAATCCTACACTGAGCTCCTTCTGGATCTCCTCCTTCACTTGCAAGCTCCAACGAGGGTGCAATCGTCTCAACTTCTGCTTAACCAGTCTGGCATGGGGCAGAAGTGGCAAACGATGCTGGACGATAGATGGATCAAGGCCCGGCATGTCCTCATAGGACCATGCAAAGACGTCCAAGTATGCTCTGAGCAACTAGATGAGGCTGTCCCTCTCATCTACAGATAGATTTGTCCCGATCCTCAACTCCCTAGGCTGATCTGCGGTGCCGAAGTCAACAATCTCTGTGTCCCCTACAGTAGGCGAAACCCTCTGATCAACGGGATCCGAATCGGAAACAGAAGATGAGTCATCATTTGAGTCGTGCTGTGCAATCTCATCATCAATATAAAAAATTTGTGATGTGGGTGAAGATGGTACAGATAAATCAATATCACAAGAGACAGACAAATACTAAAAAATGCTCAAATCCATAGATGAAAATTCAGAAACATAGTCAGGACGGGAGACAAATCCCGATAAAACATCAAATGAAAGAGGTGAGTCCACAAAGTCGGACACTCCCTCAACAAAGCCAACAGGGCCGTCAATCAAATCAACAACAGCTATAGCATCCTCAACAATCGTCGGAGCAGGGGCAGTCAGGATCTCCTCAGCGATCTCGATGAAAGACACCCCAAAAAGGTCGAATGGTGAAGTGAGCCCAGGATGAACTCTCTCCTAGATCGGGCTTAGGCTCATTGCGAGCATTTCATCAATATACTCGTCATGTGGCACGGCTCCGTCCACTATGTCGCTGATCTCGGCAAATGCCCCATGATCATCAATCTCATCAGGGAAGCAAAGCGTCATAAGGCCCGTGCGATCCGGAGAGGAAGGAGTGATCAACACAGAAGTCGAAGGGCCAGGGGCTCCGTCTCTGAATCGTAACTGTTGGACGAGGTGCTGAAGCTCGACCTCCTGAGTGGTGCTAAGTCCTCCGATGATCCCGTCGGATGGTGCATGAAGCTCCGATGCCCTCACAAAATAATCTGCTAGGCTCCTGGTGTACGAACGCATAGGATAATAGAAAGAAGTATGAGTCAGCTGAGCCCTCACCCTCTCCTTGCGCAATCGCGCCATATAGAGATAATCGACCTCAGTGGGGATGAACCAGAGTCCGAACGGTACGTCGTGATCA
The DNA here is from genome assembly GCA_011039315.1 of Vitis labrusca. Classification (NCBI taxonomy): domain Eukaryota; kingdom Viridiplantae; phylum Streptophyta; class Magnoliopsida; order Vitales; family Vitaceae; genus Vitis; species Vitis labrusca. The sequence continues at coordinate 183,272 of JAAKHE010000737.1, read as the reverse complement.
GGGATGACTATGAACTTGCTAGGCCCTGCTGACGACGCCCTAATCCCATGCCTGGAAGATAAGACATGCTCTGCATAATATCGAGCACCACCGTGCTGCTGTGCTGATCGAAGGACATGGCTATGAAATCCCGATAAAGATCCTCTATCTCCACGGTCTGCACCTCATCGAAGGTGAATCCAGTCAGAAAAAGATCGTCATCAGTGTGACTAATCTCGAGCACAGGCTCGGCAGCAATGAACATGTCCCCCACAGACTGTACCATGACGACCTGACCATCGTGAATAAACTTCACCTTCTGATGAAGGGAAGAAGGGATGGCCCCGGCTTTGTGGATCCATGGTCGGCCTAGAAGCAGGTTAAAGGATGTAGGAATCCTCAAAACCTGGAATACAACGACAAAAGTGGCCTGACCGATCAGCAGCTCGATCTCCAATGTACCCATGACCTCCCTCCGAGTATTGTCATATGCGCGGACGGTCTGAGTGGAGGGACCGAAATCAGAAGGAGCGTATCCAAGGGCGATGGCAGTGGCAAGAGGACATACGTTCAAGGCAGAGCCATTGTCCAAAAGGACAGATGGGACTCGACGACCTGAACAGCCGACAGATGTGTAGAGCGGACGAGTGTGGTCCGAGCCCTCCGGTGGCAGATCGTTGTCCAAGAATACGATACATGTGGCTTGGCCAGCCGTCATCATGTGAATCAAACCCTCAGGAGTGGTGGTGGTCTCAACTCTGATCTGGCTCAGGGCTCGAATCAATGTATCTTGGTGAGTGCTCGAAGATGCCAACAAACTCCAGATGGAGACACGAGCCTGAGTGCTCTGTAGCTGCCTCAAGATCTCGTCATCCTCTGCTCTGACCTCCTCGGAAGCAGATGTACCCTCAATTGGCCTAGCTACCGCGGGAGGTGGTTGTCGCATCACTCTACCCCCTCGGAGAATATACTGGATGTCCGGAGTCTGAGAAATATCAACATGTGGAGCCCGAACCTCCTCAACATTCGGGATCAGAATGTACGGCGCCTGAATGCTATAACGTGTGAATGTTAAAGGCTCGGAAGTGGTAGCCTGTACAGACGCTACCTCAGGAACTAATCGGAATGGAGTGGGCATCTGTGGCTCTAGAGTCACCCCACTCGTCTCGTAAATCTCAGCTGGTATGATAGGCTCTGGATCTGAATCATCCCAACTCAACATATGGACATGATCATCGGTTTCATCAAAGTCCAAGAAATGAATACCACCGGCTGGTGGAGGAACTGCATGCGTGGTATGAGTCGGTAACGGGTTCGTGGTCACACTCGGTTGACCCAAGTGTACCAAACCCTGGTCTATCAGATCCTGAATGGCGTGCCTCAGAGCGGTGCATCGATCGGTCTCATGTCCAGGCCCCTGATGATAAGCACAGTGCAAATCCATCCTGAACTGCGGCGGAATAGGCTGAGGTGGTGGCCGAGGGGGGGAGCAGTCAATAAACCAGCCTCTGTAAGCTTCCGAAGAGCCTGGCTCAACGGCATGCCTATCTACGAGAACTGCCTCTGCATCCTCAAAGCAAACGGAGCAGAAGTCTGCTGGGCTCCAGGCCGATGATAAGGCGCCGCAGGTCTCGCGGTGAACTGAGCAGCGTAGCATGGTTGCCCTGTGGATGTGTAAGAGACCGCGGGTCTCTCAATGCCCTGAGTGGCATAAGAAGGTAAAACCAATGTCTGTGGCATGTATGTCTAATCATAAGCTGGACCAGGTGCCCATGGCCTGTACTGATGAGATGCATAGGAAGAATGAGGCTTAGAAAACTGTGGGATCGGCTGATGGCGCCTAAGAGGCCTCTGACTGGAAGAACCGATGACGCTCACATCTACTGGCCTCGGTCCTACAAAGGGCTTCTTCCCCTTAATATCACTAGGGGAAGAATCTGTCCATAATCCTCTCGAGATGCCGTCCTCGACATCGTATAAAGCTATAACCAATGACCCAAAATCTGCGAACGGTACCCCGACCACATGCTTGGTGATCCTGGGCTGTAAACTCCTCAAGACCATCTGTATCTGATCTCTCTCTGAAGGTCTGTCAATAATCTCGGCAATCTTCCCGCGCCAGCGGGAAATGAATGAAGAAACTGACTCATCCGATCTCTACCTAAGAGCCTCTAACTCTCTCCTCGATACATCTACGACAGTGTTAAATGAAAATTGTCATAGAAACTCCTAGGCCAAGTCATCCCATGTCCGGCGTCGTGAAGACTCCAAAGAAGCGAACCATCGCTGGGCTGCCCCACTCAGAGATAGCGGGAATAGAGTAATCATTTGAGACTCATCTAAACCATGAGCCCTCATCACGATGCTATAAAGTCTGAGGTGGAGGCGCGGACAACCAATGCCTGTATATCTCTCGATGTCTAGCATCCTGAACTTAACCGGCAAACTGGCTACCGGCATACCCTCAAAATCATCCCAAACAACTGATCCATTTGACACTCTCATCTGCCTCATACACTGCTCAAGGCGGTCCATACGCGCATGAGCGTCGTCAGCAACAGTGGTCTGGACAACAGCTGGCGGAGCGATATCAGAATGCCCGTGTAATACATATGGTGATGCCTGAGGCACCGAAGGAACGGGTAGGGGTGGTGGAGGTGGATGTGAGTCATACGACGTCTCATCCTGAACTGCTGGTGGTCTACCTTGCTAACCATCGATCTCCTGCCTGAGGCTAGCCAAAGCCTCCTGGATAGAAGCCATGGCGGCCGTGAACTGATCCATAGTAACAACCTGCTGATCCATACTCTGTCTCTCTGAATACCGAACTAATCTCCCCTCAACTCTGACCCAAGAAGGTGTATCCAGACTGTGAATGAAATCCGATCCTGGGAAGATGATTACTACTCAAAAAGTGCTATTTGATAGCTTATAATTAATCCTTTTAAACACTTTTGAGTAGTAGTTAGTGCCTTTTAACCCAATTAGCATGTTAAGGCTCATTGCAATCAATTCTAATCAAATTGTGTAAGTTTTGGTGTTTTTGTTAGTAGTTTGATCACCAAAGCAATATGAGATTGAGGAGAGTTATTTGGAATCCTTGGCAAAGAATGGAAAGCTCAGAAGTGTGAAGAATCAAAGCTTTGAAGCACTTTTGCCATAAACACGTCTGGAATGCAAGGGAAAGCAAAGAGAATCCAGCCATGAAGCATTCTTGATGACAGTCATTTCAGCCACTTTTGGAGCACTTCGTGATGTCCAATTTATGCATGCTATATGTCATTTGAAAGCTTAGGAAGTCAAAAATCCAATGCTTCAAACCGTGTGCAATTCGGAGTTGAAGTGAGGAAGTTACAGCCTTTGGAAGACAACTGCTCCAAGCTGAAGGAAGGATTCAGCAAAGTGTTGCGAAATCACCCTTTTGTTGCGGAATGATTTCGCAACATTTTTGCACAGTGTTATGGATTTCCCCTAAAGTTTCACGCCGCGATGGAAGCCAAACACCACAAGATGGAAGCCAACTTCGTAGAGGTGTTGAATCAGCCTTTTGCTGCAAAGAAATTTCGCAGCCCTTCGTATGCACCTGCGAAATTTCGCAGACCTCATTTTTCACCTGCGAAATGGTCCTTAGTGCTTCCCGATATTTGTAACCGACACTTGGAGATATTTTTCATTAGATTTTTGTTGCCTAAATGCCCAAATTCTCCTTGTAAGCCACCAATTATAGGATTCCTTAGCTTTTAAGTTAGGAATTTGGCTAAAATATCCATGTAATAGCTATCAATGTAATTTTAATATAAATAGAGCCCGAGGAGCCTGTTCTGAGGGTGATGAACCTTTTGTAAAAGTTTCAAAGTAAAATACAGAGCTTGAGCTCTGCTTTACCTTCTCACTTTGATTGTGTTTTATTTATTTATTTACTAAGTTATGCACTCTCTGAGGAGCTTTCCCCAGAGAATGAGTAACTAAACCTTTTAGTTCCTTGGAGTTAAGGTTGCCGGGAAAGGTTCCAAGTGCAAGAATCAGAAGCTTTGTGGTTTCAGCTATGAATGAAGAGAAAGTGTGTCCCGTGAATGGTTTCTAATGTTTTTAGTTAACTTAAAACGCCTTGGAGTCACCTGGGCCAACACTTGGTAAGGCAAGTGATCTCTAACCATGGAGATGCACTAGTTTACCCCTTGCGAGCCTCTGGTAGGTGACTTGAAGGTAGAATTTTCTAGAATAGCCAACACTTGGTAAGCTTTTGGACTCTAAGGAGACATCCATTAGTTATCTCTTGCGAGCTTTTGACGGGTAATCCAAAGTTAAAGATCACCTTGAATGGTAAAGGCTAAGTGAGAGGCTCGAACCATTGCAAGTTGCATCAGTGAGAGAATTAAAGCTGAAATCCAATTGAGGGATGCATTTGTGCAGCACCTGTTAGAGAATTGACTTTATGTTAATTCTCTAATGTGAGGAATTGAACCAACTGACCGGAGCTATGCTATTGCATGAGGAACCTCCCCTGTATACCTGAATCTCCAAGGAATGCTTTTCTTCTTAAGTAATTTTCATCACTTGCCGTGTTGTTAACCTAAGCTTAACCCCTTTTCAACCAAAGTTTGTGTTTTATTTCTTAAGCTAATCTTGAAATGAAACAGCACCAATTCACTTTGAATTGGTATCATTTTCAATTGATTATCCTTCCCAGTGAACGATCCTAGAGCCACTATGCTATAGTAGCTTTTTCTTTGCTACCCTAGTTCATGGTGTTATAGGTTATAAATTTTGTTGATTATTCCCGCCATCAAAGAGCACCAGTTGGATACAAATCAGCTGAGGCACCAATTAGGCATGAATCAGAAGATGAGAAGCGGAATGAGGATACGGTATAGAAAAAGTATGAAAGAAATGATAATCTGAACTGAAACGAGCAATGCATCCAAGACAAAGACAGACTGTCCGACCGTACTCAAAACTCGCACTGATCTCTGTGCACTCTCAGCTGGAGACTAAAAGAGGGAGCGTCGAATCCAAAATGTGACCATAGAGGCGCCGAAAGCCCTCAGATGTACCCACGTGTAGGGAGGGAATCCTAATCGAAGGATCTACGGCTCAACCTACGAGGTGAAGGTGGCTCTAAATGGATATGGGTGCACTTTAAAAGATCCCTAACAGAAGCGATCATAGCCTCCGGCGGTATGCAACCCTCTGCACGCCTCCGAAGAGACAGGGCGCTTCCATGCAAGGTGGTATTCACTTCCACGCATGCACTACCTCGACATCCCAGGGGGTTTCCTATGGTGAAACCTCTCAAACTCTCAATGCTCAAAAGCCAACTAAAGTGCACAGTGAATGATGTGGGTGCATCCGATAACCCTAAGAAGCTAAAACGGGAAAAGAAACACACTGGCCACACGAATATCCACGAAACCTAGCTCAGGGCTATACAGGTCTTCAATGATCGGACTCCAATTGACATCAAAGTGTCGCTCTCCTCCAGAATGCTCTCATGCATTAATATATCCCGTCGCTAGACCCTACTCCTAATCTCCGGCTCGGTCGAAGAGCAAGCACACAGAAGGTCTCACACTTGCAATAGTGAGAACCGAGATGAAAGGAATGACCGAAACCAAGAGAGTTGGAGATAGGGGGATAGAAGTGAGACCCACATAGACAAACGACATGCAATCATGCAGAGGGAGGGTAGTCATGCATCATACAGTCAAGCAGAGTACATGATATATCACTCATGTCCACACAAAAAGCTACAACTATCAAGATGAATAGTGATATGAACATCATGCTCAAAAGACGATAAAGATAATATGCAAGCCAAAGAAAACAGCACAGCAAGTCAAACGATGTACAATAGTGAGTCTATGCATGTGAAGTGAGCAGACTAATCAGGGAAGGTGAGCAACCTATGATAATAGGCATGTCGATGTACCAAATTAATCTAGCAATGAAGTATAGAAAAAGCGACATCCAAAGCCCCAATCAAGATAATCAACCATATCAATGTCACAACATAATATCCAAGCATGCATCAAAAAAAAAATCCCAATGTGCAATCAAGAGACAGGTATTCACTGATCGACTCATCAAATGCCATGTTTGCTTCATCTTAAGTTCAAGCTTGACCCTCTAAAAATCCCCAGTGGAGTCGCCATTTTGTGGTCCCTGCATTTCGGCTCAATGCGTTTCCCACTCGATGGCGAGCTCGACCTTTGTTTTGAAAAATTATGATTTTTATTTATTACGAAAATGACTTGGAGTCGCCACTTATTTTTGTTTTATTTTTAAAGGGTAAACAAAATAAGAAAGAAAAACCCTAAGTGTGACTCCTTGTTTTGGAAAAGGTTGGTTTACGAAAAACCGGATCGGGTTCGGGGGTCAGGTTACTTATCGGGAAGGTACGGTAAAGACCGTAACACCCCTCTAAGTCCCTAAAGTCGGGTCTCTACTAATAAAATGAAGCAATTGGGGCAATTGATGAGAAAATCAATGAATACTCGAATCGATCATGCACATATGAGTATCAAAATACACATAGAGAATAACCAAAATGGGAGTGGATGCATACCTGATTAGAAAACGGCAATGCGCTATCACAAAATGGAGTTAGTGCATAGTAATGAACATAAAGTATATCACTCATATCACCCAATCAGATAAAGAAGCACCAATATCCTACATGGTATTATTTCAAATTCACTTTTATCTTGATGAAAATTTATTTGATGTGGGGCCCCCACCAAAGCCC
>JAAKHE010000737.1:151785-175412 GCA_011039315.1 Vitis labrusca | reverse complement strand
TTTTGCATATACCCTAATGGTCCAAGGCTTGGAATGGAGCAATCCAAAGAATCTAACGTTATGTTTTTGTTGGTACAACCATGAGGAATGGACAACAATGAACAAAGTGCAACAAAGTGATTTGATCTAAAGGTATCAAAAGAACAAGAGAGGTAAAACATGATAAAAGTAAATAGATTTAAGGATTTAATAGAAGAAATGGTTCTAGATAAAGTTGAAATATGCAAAAAGGTAAGTGACTGACCCTAAGTTGTTGGATTAATACTAAGTTTGAGTTTTAATAAGATAAAATGAAGTCCCGTTTTGAATACACAAATTGTTTATACCAATTATAATAATAATTCTAATTGCATTGGACATAGAAGTGGATTAATAATAATTTTGCCATTTCTCAAACACCTTAATTAATCAAATTTAGATGGTGTAATTTACTTCCTTTCATTAATTCACTAACAATTAGTTATAAAAAGTGCAACTATCTAAGATTGGAATGAGAAAATTGGATCAAAATAACTCTAGGATGAGTATATGCATAAGGCTTTTACAATTACTAATATGGAAGTTAGCTCCATCTTGGAAAACAAGTATTCTTACAAAAACTTTGGAAACAAACTTGCCAATAAAATAAAGTCATCAACATCAAATGTTAAATAAATTCTATCCCTAAGGATTAAGAAAAATAAACAAATACATGATTAATTAAATAAATAAACTTTCAAACTAACATTTTATGTTTTGTTGGTTTCCAGATAATGAAATATTCAGAACAACCAAACCATCATATCAAAATTCAAATGGTTTAATTTCTTTCTACCTTTTCTCAATAAATAGAAAAAAAAAACTAATTATAAACATGATACCATAACAACTTTTAATACTAGACAACTATATTCTATGCTAAAAATTATCATATAGCTAGAGGCCATAGTATACTGAATACCATTGAAAAATTACAACCAGTAGCACCTTTGATAGGAGAAGAAATGTTGGAAGATGGAGATGAGTGCTTTGATTGACCTATTCTTCTTATTCCTTAGGATGAGAAATATCCTATGATGAAAGAGCTTGTAGTTTCTCATACCAAAAAGAAGTGAACAAACTACTAGATGAACTCGATGACTAGATTGGACGATAATTGATACATTCATGGAGATGGAACTCTTGATTTTTGACCACCTTACTGCTTGTTTTCTGTGAGTCTCTTATACCAAGTTAAAGACAATGAATTTATGTAAATAAGAAATAGGACAAAAATCAATGGAAAACTCTTAAAATCAAATTAAAGACCAGGTTAATATTTTGAATTCTAGGATTTCATTTTAATAAAGCTACTTATAGAGAGAGCCTAACCAAAATTGAACTAGTCACCTCTAGATCTATAATCACATACTCTACCACTGAGCTATGGACCCTTATTGTTTCATCATCACTCTTTTTAAATATTATTATTATAAGTTATATTTCAAGCCCACCAAAATGTCGTCATTTCCATTAAGGGAGACCTTAACTCTTGGAGTAGGGTTGTCAACAATTTCTCCAAGCACAACACCACTATTGGGAACCTTGGACCTCTTCGTTTCCAAGCCTTGGATTGTTTAGGTACATGTAAACTACCTTAGGCCTCTAGATCCTATGCAACATAAGCAAATATATATATATATATATATATATATATATATATATATATATATATATATATATATATATATTAACATTTTAGGATCCAAAAAAAGGTCATTAGAAAACTTTACCTTTGATTTGGATATTCCCAAATCAATTTTGCTCAATCAAGATGAAGCTTGAAGGGTTTAAAGATCTCATACACCCAAGATCTTTCACCCGATGACTTGAACCACAATCTTAGCACTCCAAAGTGTGAGCTTTGAAAGGTAGGAGTCCTAGGTTTTTTCTCTTTAGAGGTGGAAGATGACTCTCACACCAAAAAAGTGATGGATTCCCTGAGGGGTATTTATAGGGTTTCCTTGTTAGGCTTAAGTGACTTGAGCCTACCAAGGCTTGGGTCACTTAATTTTGTCCAAAACGGGTTCTAATTGATTAATTAACCACATAGGGTCATCTAATGAATCAATTAGCCCACTTTAGAGAACTTGTTCACTATCCCCTATGCACAAGAGTGAACCTAAAGCCAATCAAACCTTCATAAACTATGCCATCATGATATACAAGCTCAAAGTGGGGACCACTAGGACCTATAGGAGTACTGGCTCACTCAAAATCCAATTTTGAAGTTGATTCAATACTCCATTAAAGAGAATCAATTGCATTCTAGTACCCTATGCATATAATAACGAGATGAAGCTTAGGTCCATGACCTACTATCCTTTGCATGCAGACTCCCCATGAATTGGTATTCATAATTTAACAAAGTAGTGTTATCACCTATCAAGATTATCTCTACAATCCTTGAGTTATAGATCCTACTTATTACATGTTCAATTAACATACTCTAGCTCCAAGGAGCATATGTCAAATTTCCAATAATGGAAATACTATGTCATAGTCTTCTAGATCACATGTCCTTTGGATCACTTAAGAGGATACATTATCACAATCCATGAGATATCATGGTGCTTTTATTGAGAATACTTGTTACCACAGGTCTTTATCAATTATGACCCAATCCATTGGTATATGTGACCACTTTAAAGTCTCACCTATAGGTCAAAACCTCCTGTTGACTTTGACACATGCTTAATATCCTGTCAAGGTTGAGAGTCCATGTAGTATAGTAGTTTGGTGAATCATTAAAATTGATAGCCTTACATCATGGTTCACTATAGGTTTGTCTAGTATGCATCACATACATTAGTGCACTCACCATGGGAAAACCATGCCAACGGCCAAGATAAGTCATTCCTCCAATTAGGAAGTAGTTCACTATAGTCTTAAATGGATTGTCCAAATCCATGAACCGATTGTGGACTAGTTATCACTCTGAAAGGAACCCATAACTTGGATCTTCTATGTAACTCCTAATGCTCTAAAGTCATGTACAAAGAAAGTGATGTCGGGTGTGTATGCTCAAAAAACTGATAAGTGCCAAAAGGATAATAAATGGGAACCAATAAACATAAATAACTAAAATAAAATAAAATAAATATGAAAAGAAATTCTACAAACTCCTCATAGTTTTGTATATAGTGTATATATATATATATATATAGATTGGTTGGAAAAAAACTCAAGGAAAGAAAAAACTACTTATAGAGAGGGCCCAACCGAGATTGTGTTGGCATCTTAGATTTAAGCAATGAAAGCAATACCAATATTTAAAAAAAAAAATGATTTTTTAGGGTTAAATTATGAACCTTTAGGTTTGGATGTTCCCAAACCTTAAATTCCAATTGTTGAAGATGACTTTGAAGTTGTTTGAAGTCTTGTAAACCCACGATCTTCAACCCGATGACTCAACCTTGTTCTTGGCACGCTTCCGTTGGGAAGGAAAGGAGGGTGGAGGCTATGACTCTTTTTTCTTTTGGGATGGTGGAAGACAAAAGTTATGGAAGCCTTAACCCCTAAGGGGTATTTATAGGGTTCTTAATTGGGCTTAAGTGATATGAACCTACATGGGCTTGGGTCACTTAATCTAGCCCAAAATGGGTTCTAATTAATTAACAATAAGGTCTACTAATTAATCAATTAGCCCAATATAGAGACCTTGTTTACTTACCTTATGCAATCTTGCATAATTACTAAAATGCCCTTATGCACAAAAGTGAACTTAGAGCCAATCCGACCTTTATAATCCATGCTAATAAGGTATATGAGCTTAGAGCATGGACAATTAGGACCTATAAGAGTATTAGGTTCCTCAGAATCCAATTCTGAACTTGATCCAATATCACACTATAGAGAATTAACTGAACTCTAGTATCCTATGTAAAAAACAAGGAGACACTACGTGCTCGGATTTGTGACCTGCTATCCATTGTGTTTAGTCCCCCCATGAACTAGTGTCCATAGTCTAACAAGGTGAAAGCTACTAGCCTTTCAAGACTACCTCTACTATCCTTGAGTTACAAATCCTCCTATTATGCATTCCACTGACATGTCTTAGCTCTTAAAGAGTCTATGTCAAGTTCTACTTAAGGAACTACTATAGCCATAGTTTCCATGAACACACCTCTTTAGGATCACCCAAGAGGATACAATGTCTCAATCATACGAGATATCATGGTGCCTCTATTAAGAATACCTATTGTTTTCGGCTTCCATCAATAGTGACCTAATCCATACGGAATATATGGTTAGCTTATGATCTCACTCGTAGGTTAAAGCCACCACTAACTTTAGTACAAGCTCAATATTCTCTCAAGGTTGAGAGACAACACAATGAAGCAGCTTGGTAAGGTCATGACTACTTGATAGCCTTAAGTCATGACTCACCATAAGTCCTGTCCAATGTGTAACCATACACACTAATGCACTCACCATGGGAAAACCATCCCGATAACCAAGACCAACCATCTCTCCAATTAGGCTAATGGGTTGCCTAGACCCATGAACTAATTATGAACAAGTAATCTATTTGCAAGGAACTCATGAATTAGATCTTCTATGCAACTCCTAATGCACCTAAGTCATGTATAATGCAAAAGATGCATGCAAGAATGCTTATAATGTATAATACATGGAATAAGGATAGATAAAAGTGAAACTGGAACATCATTAAATAAATAAAAAATTCCAAATTTATTACATCATGTTAGGCTTTTAAAGACTCTATCTTAACATTTTCTCACTAGCTTTTAAAGCATCATGCCTATAAAACATGCCAGATTCTCATCTGAAACCTATCTTACCCTTGTCACCAACACAAACTCTCTCTGTAAGTGTCTTGGTGAAAGGATCTACCAGGTTCTCCACATAAGGTATCTTGTTAACCATTGTCACCCTTTAAACTATCTCAACAATTTGGAGCAAAAGCTCATAATCCCTCATTCTCAAAAGATACTAGAGTATATGCTTGACATAACACAATTTTCCTATTCTTGTTACCCCTAAGGACTTTAAACCCAAGAATATGTTGCTCCCTTTCTAGATTTCCATCTAGAACCAAGTAGACAACCATATCTTGACTAATGACAATATCCTTACATCATTCTCAATAAGTAGATTGTCATCTACCCACAAGATCCTAGAACACCACAATGCTTCCTTACAATTTCTTGTACACACAAGATCATTTGCTATGAAAATATTTGGTTACATCATATAGATGCTAATATCAAGATAATAGTTTAAGAATACTATCTTGACATCCTATTGCAATATCTCACAAAAGAGATGCACTATAATGGGTAGGAGTACTCTGATGGATCTGAATATGGCTATTAGTGAAAAGGTTTCCTATATTCGAAACAATGTTTTGAACTATAACCTTTAGCTGCAAACTAGCCACATAAATCTCAACTTTTCCATCTACTCCGTTGTTCCTCTTGTAGACCAACTTACACTTATGGGTTTTATTCTTTTAGGTGTTTCTACAGGAATCTAGCCTACATTAGAATCACAAGGATTCTAACTTGACCTCTCCATAGCCTTTTGCTAAAAAATGTGTATACACATCTCTCATTGTATCATTGTAATCTATGGGATTGATATCATGTTCCTTTAGAAAGGCCTCAAAAGACTTTCCTAAATATATGAATCTTTCTGGTTGATTAACAACCCTCCCATTGCGACAAGGCATCAGTGTACTTGAAATGGGAATTGTTGGTACTGGATCCATAGTATGTTGTGTATAGTGAGAATATCTTCTAGTATTCTCCAATCTATATCATTATTTGCCTTATTACATATCATATAGTCTTCATCATAAATCTGGTATTTTTAGTAACAAACACCTTATGATAATCCTTACTATAAAGTAATAGTCTCGAAATCCTATTGGATATCCTATAAACTGATACACATCTTTAGAAAAAGAGGTATTATACAGTCTTTAAGATATATCCCCAAAGAATATGGGAAGTAATGAGAAACCAATCACCGATCTCACTGTCTATCAAAGTTCAATATCTTATTTCCATTACTCCATTTTGTAATGGGGTCCTTGGTGCACACAATTGGGGTATGATCTCATGTTCCATATGGAAAGAATCAAACCTACTAGACAAACCACCTTGATCTAATCGAAATGCCTTGATATGTTTACCCAATAGGTTATCAAATTCCGCCTTAAATTCAATGAGATTATCCAAAGCATCAGATTTCCTATCCACATATCCAAACCTAGAGTATTCATCAATAAAATGATCAAATACCCATACTTTCCATGCATAAACACAGAAAGGTTCATACACGTCAGTATATACTAACTCCAAACATTCCTTAGTTTCATATCCTTTTAGAAATAAAGGGGCCTTCTAGTCATCTTACCGTCTATACAAGATTCGAAGACTGAAATATCCTTTAGAATAAAAGTGTCTAGACTTGATTAGTCTTTGGATTCTATTTAGATTAATATGACCTAGGCATTATAAGCCAAATGTTTGATTAATGTTAAGTTTTTCTTTTAGAGAGATCTTAGTACTCTCTTGCTTGACAAAGTGATAATGGAGTCTCACATAAAAGAGGTAATACCTCCCACTAACTTACATAACTAACCTTGCAGCTAAAGCTAAGGTAAGTACAATCCCATCATGTAACCTTCTCACTTGTTAATAATGGGCCTAGAATCTATCCACCACAATTGGTGAAATCCACCACTATGTATTCAACAACGAGAACATATTGTATACTTACCTACCCTTAGGCACTCTAAAAGTTCCCTTTCTAGTGTCCTAAATGGTTACTAAGGAATTATTGCCAATGAGTTTGTTTTCTCATTCCTTTTCTTAAACTTTCCTTATTTAGTGTTCTTCTTCTTCTTCTTCTTCTTGGTAGAAGAGCCTAAAGAACCTTGACTTCCATATGAACACCCATCAACTCTTTGAGAATCTTCTTACCCATCCCAAAGGAATCAGGTAAGATTTAAAAGTTATCGTAAGACATTGATCAACATACTTTTATGTTTATCCCTTAGCCCATGCAAGTGAGACCACTTTAGGTGATTCTATCACTTCATGTTTAAGTTAAGTGTGTAACCAAGATCCTTGACATCAGTGTTACCAAGTGAAGAGTTCCATTTTTAGGATTGACCACTCCCACTACAAACATATATAGTCTTGTCCATAAAGGATAGTCCATATCCCTTGATTCCTTGGGCAACCCTATCTTTAGGGTGGTGATGCACCCAAAATCAAGATGGGTTCAATCTTGGAGGCTATGGGCTTGCCTATGACCCTCTCCCACTTAATCTTTTGAAAATAGAGCTTTTAAAAGATTAGTAATTAGCTTGATGAATAAATTATCCTCTTTGAGAATTTTCAAAAATATTTATTTCTTAATGGGAAACCCAATGTTACAAAAGAATCTCCATATGCAAAATTTAAAATTTCTATGAGACTATTTTATCCAAAAATGAATTTTTATAAAATGTCTACTCTCAAATTTTAAAATCTATTTTCATAAAAAATTCTCTTTCTTAACACAATTCCAATTAATAAATATTTTATCTAGGAAATATTTTCAAATAAATTTATTTCTATCAAATTACTAAATAGCCTTTTGGTAATAACCTTTAATGAAAATTTATTTCTAACAAAAATTTCCACAAGATATTTATTATCCAAATTGAAAACTTAGTATAACAAGAAAATTTCTAATTTATAAAATTTTGAAAACTTTAGAGCACCTTATCCAATTATGAAACATTTAATTCTTCAAGGATTCTCAAAAATAAATTTAAGAAAAATATTTGAAATCCTTAAGAATAAATTTAGAAAGGAACTTTAGCTCTCATATTCAAAATTCCTCATAAATTTAATTTTCTTATTTCTACACATTTCCAATGTAATAAATATTCTTAAATATGGAATCTAATTTCTATAAAAATCTATTCCATTAAAATTACCAAAAATAAAACTTTTAGTAATTTTCTTAATGATAAATTATCCATCTTGAAAATTTCTAAAAACAAATATTTACTCTTCAAATCAAGAATTAGTGTAATAAGAAAGTTTTTAAAAACTTGAAAAATAAAAACTAGAGAGCACTTGATCCAAAACAAAAACTTTTATTCTATAAGGATTTTTATCAAAATAATTTTAAAGAAGATAATTTAGAATCCTTTAGAATAATTTAGAAAAGGAAACTTTGCTCTTTAATTTATTTTTTCAATTTTTATTTTCTTAATCTACACTATTCCAAAATTAAGCAAATAATATGCTTTGAAATATAATTTTCAATAAATTTTATACCCATTAAAATTACTAAGAGTTTTATACCATTTTGTGGTCCCCGCATTTCGGCTCAATGCGTTTCCCACTCGATGGCGAGCTCGACCTTTGTTTTGAAAAATTATGATTTTTATTTATTAAGAAAATGACTTGGAGTCGCCATTTATTTTTGTTTTATTTTTAAAGGGTAAACAAAATAAGAAAGAAAAACCCTAAGTGTGACTCCTTGTTTTGGAAAAGGTTGGTCTACGAAAAACCGGATCGGGTTCGGGGGTCAGGTTACTTATCGGGAAGGTACGGTAAAAACCGTAGCACCCCTCTAAGTCCCTAAAGTCGGGTCTCTACTAATAAAATGAAGCAATTGGGGCAATTGATGAGAAAATCAATGAATACTCGAATCGATCATGCACATATGAATATCAAAATACACATAGAGAATAACCAAAATGGAAGTGGATGCATACCTGATCAGCAAACGGCAATGCGCTATCACAAAATGGAGTTAGTGCATAGTAATGAACATAAAGTATATCACTCATATCACCCAATCAGATAAAGAAGCACCAATATCCTACATGGTATTATTTCAAATTCACTTTTATCTTGATGAAAATTTATTTGATGTGGGGCCCCCACCAAAGCCCATTTATTTTGCATGAATTAATATCACAGATTCCATTATTCCGGAATTATGAAAAAAAAAAAAGAACATTCATGCATATTAAAATCAAGAGGAGTAGAAGATTGCGGGCGGAAATGGATCCGGCAAATCGCGAGTGTCTGACGAGCCAAGCTGTCTGGGGGAATCTGAATTGTCGGCTGCGGATGCTCTCCGGGTAAGCGTTATCAGAGGATCCAGACATGTCTGACCGGGGAAGTTGAATCGCCCTCCTCTCCCATTCGGCGTTAGGCGTCGGATGTGAGGTATCCGGAGAAGGTTGAACGTCGGCGGACAGAAATTCCAGATGGAACGACATCTGGAGAAGGTAGAATGTAGGCGGACAGAATTCCAGATGTGAGGTATCCGGGGAAGGTGGAACGTCGGTGGACAGAATTTCCTGATGGAATGACATCTGGAGAAGGTGGAATGTCGGTGGACAGAGATTCCGGATGTGAGGTATTTGGGGACGGTGGAATGTCGGTGGACACAATTTCCGGATGGAATGACATCTGGAGAAGGCGGGATGTCGGCCGGACAGAGATTCCGGATGGAATGACATCTGGAGAAGGTGGAATGTCGGCCGGACAGAAATTCCAGATGGAATGACATTTGGAGAAGGTGGAATGTCGGTGGACAGAATTTTCGGATGGAATGACATCTGGAGAAGGTGGAATGTTGGCCGGACAGAAATTCCGGATGGAATGAGCTATGTCGCGCGTCGCAAGGGAGACCGTCTGCGCGTGCAAGGGAGAGAGAGCCACATGGCATTTTTTTAGGGAGGATCTCACGGGTAGGTGAAGGTTTAGGGAGAGAGAAATGGGTTTGGTGGTATGGTTAAATGGGTGTACACATGGGTATGGTAGAACATGGTTATGAGTAGCGTGAAGGATGAGTATGGGTTGTATGGATATGGAAGCTTGGGTGAGTAGTTTTAATGGGCATGTAAAGGAGTGAAGGATAGCATGCACCCGTGAGACTCCATGTAAGTGAGGAAGCGGGATGGAGAATGAATGAGAGGAAAATGGGTGTGGTGGAGGATGCTTGATTCCTGTAAGCTTGAGTGAGGAAATGGGTATGACGACCTAGAGAGAGAGGTGGATAGATGAACGATGGGTATGGTGGATAAGGGAAAAAAACATGGGGACGAGATGACGACACACTTGCATGGGAATAGAGATAGGGGTCATGCAGAGTGAAGACATGGACATGGACATAAACACAATGGGCAGGCCCACCAGCAGATGCGCCTCCACGTCTAGCCGACGAATATGTTTGGTAGTATGCAACCTTGGGTATTTGCTGACTGTGAAAGCCTGGAGAAAACTGAAAAGGCCTACTCTCATCATCACTGGAGACCCAGATTCTAGCCACAAGCAGGCCATGGCTTGAAGCTTCACGGAAAGTAGTTGAGACCATTCATCACAAGATGCGCTCCTCTTATTCTGATGAATCCACCTTGCACTTCAACTCGGACCTGAAGATCTTGCCCACGGACCACCACACCATCGAATGCCAGGTTCCACTTCAACCCAAACTTTCTCTCAACTTTGGAGCCTTGAGTATGCACTCAAGGAGGAAAAGAAAACAAGAAGATAATAGGATAGCAACAAGAAGAAGAACATGAAGACTTTAACCAGCATATCGGACCCATTTCATTATTTCATCCATGGGTCTAACATCCAATGAGTTAAGATGGAAAATACTCATCAGAGTAGGGCATAAGACACAACAAACTCTTCCAATATTTAATCAATAATCACCAAAATAGAGCAACCCAGCAAGCAGAAATGAAAAAATCACTGAGAATCAGACCTATACAGTATGAAAAAAAAAATGGAAAATATATAGAAAAAAAACAAATGGTCATACCTAGAAATCTCCCTTCTCAGCTCCGTGTCCTGGACTCTTCCCAGCAACTCTACGCTCCTCTGTTCTTAGCTTCCTACTCAAGTTCCACCAATACTCTTTCTCTCCCAAAACTCTCAAAAAAACTCCTCTCCCCCCCTACGATGCTGTCCCCTCTTCCTTCCTTTCCTATCCCGAATTTGCCTTTCCAACGATCTCTGAAGCAGCCACCATTCATACACCACTCCTTCTGTAGCCACCTTTCCTTCTCTCTCATCCGCGCCCCCTGACGGCCTACGGGACCCTCTTCCAAAAAGTTCCTCCACGTGTCAAAGTCCTACTGCAGCTTCAAAAAGCGAGGTTGATTCCTTATGGCCACTAAGGATGTGACACGTGGCCTGGTGGGATAGTGACACCTAGCTAAAAATGTGATCTACAAAAACAAATAGAGAAAAAGTGACCCATGCCTAAATGGGGGTCTACACATTTACATAAGAAGCATTCAATAATTTCAGTGACCTTCTTAAAAAATAAATAAATTATCTATCATGAGAATTTTCAAAACTTTATTTATTCACTAAATTGGAATAGTTGTGTTGAATATCCAATTTTATAAACATTTTAAAATAAGAGAATCCTCTCTTAATATAAAAACTCAAGTCCTTGAAGATCTCAAAATAAAAAACTTCGAAAAAGGGATCTTCTAAGGATTTTTAGAAAAGGAAACTATATTCTCACACAATCTTAAAAAACATTTACATATACAAAATTCCTTAATAGTAGCATCATTCCAATTTTTAAATAAAACTTAAGTTTGGAACTAACCTTCTCATGAAAATTTACTTTTCATAAGAAAAGCCAAAATTAGGAACTTTTTAAAAAATACTTCTCATCTCATGCAATATAACAATATGCATAAAAAAGAAATATTTAAAAAGAGATCTCTTGGCCAAAGGATAATTTTCACAACTTTCCAATTACAAACCAAAGCCAATTGTCTTCAACTTAAATATTTGGCATCAAAACCTACCAAAAGAAGCTCCTCTATACCTGCCACAATTCAGCAACTTTCAAGGCCAACAAGTGGCCTAAAAGATGAGCCCAAACAAGCAAAAAGTATTGGACTCATATGCAATCCTGTTACAACATACCCTTTGCACAACTTTGCTTCAAATGGCCATATCTTCCTTGTTTCAACTCCGAATCGTAAATTGTTTACAACATTTGATTTCTGACTTCCTAAGCTTCAAAGCCATATGCAACTTGCCCCAAGAAAATCACAGTAGGCAGGCTTGATTTTGAGTAAAAGTGAACATTGTTGTACAACCATGGATCTCAAAAAACATTTTTTAATCAAAGGAAGGATTCAACCTTTCTTCCACAGCCATTAAAATCCTTGAATCTTCATAGATGATGTTCCAATAAAGATCCAATATTTATTGGCATCATTCAGGAATTCATCTCTTGTAGTCCTCCATAGATGATATAGAACAAAACTTTACATCATAAAAAAAAAAAATCTTATGCTCCTATAATGGAACTTACAACCAAATCTACGAAGAAAATGAGAAAGAAAACAAATTACCCCATTCAATCATCACAAGCAATAATAAAAAGGAACATACATGTGTCTCTTGGCCATGGGATAATATCAAGGTTGCAAAAAAAATGTTAGCACACACCCTACATAAAGATCTAAGCATGATTATAACGTTATGCTCTAATACCAGTTGTTGGCATCTTAGATCTAAGCAACGAAAACAATACCAATTTTTTTTTTTAAATTGATCTTTTAGGGTTAAAGTACTAACCTTTAGGTTTAGATGTTCCCAAACCTTAAATTCCAATTGTTGAAGACAACCTTGAAGTTGTTGGAAGTCTCACAAACCCATAATCTTTCGTTCGATGACTCAACCTTGTTCTTGGCACACTTCCAATGAGGAGGAAAGGAGGATGGAGGCTATAACTCTTTTTCTCTTTGGATGGTGGAAGACAAAAGTTACAGAAACCCTAACTCCTAGGGGGTGTTTATAGGGTTCGTAATTGAACTTAAGTGACTTGAGCCCACGCGGGCTTGGGTCACTTAATCTAGCCTAAAATGGGTTATAATTGATTAATTAACCCAATAGGGCCTACTGTTAATCAATTAGCCCAATCTAAAGACCTTGTTCGATTACCCATAAGCAACCTTGCGTAATAACCAAAACTCCTTTATGCACAAAAGTGAGGTTAGAGCCAATCTAACCTTCATAATCCATGCCAACAAGGTATATGAGCTTAGAGTAGGGACCATTAGGACCCATAGGAGTACTAGTTCCCTCAGAATCCAATTTTGAAGTTGATTCAACATCCCACTACAAAGAATGAACTGAACGCCAACATCCTATGTAAATAATAATGAGACACTACGTGCTTGGGTTTGTGACCTGCTATCCATTGTGTTCAGTCTCCCTATGAACTGATGTCCATAGTCTAATAAGATGAAAGCTATCAACCTTTCAAGATTACTTCTACTATCCTTGAGATACAAATCCTTCTATTGTGTATTCAACTGACGTGTATTAGCTCTCAAAGAGCCTATGTCAAGTTCCACTTAAAGAACTACTATGAACATAGTTTCCATGAACACACCTCTTTAGGATCACCCAAGAGAACACACTATCTCAATCCCATGAGATATCATGGTGCCTCAATTGAGAATACCTATTGTTACCAACTTCCATTAACAATGACCCAATCCATAGGGAATATATGATCAACTTACGATCTTACCCATAGGTCAAAGCCACTACTAACTTTAGCACAAGCTCAATATTCTCTCAAGGTTGAGATGCAACACAATGAATCAACTTGGTAAGGTCATGATTACTTGATAGCCTTAAGTCATGACTCATCATAAGTCCTGTCCAATGTGTAACCATACATAATAGTGCACTCACCATGGGAAAACCATCCCGATAGCCAAGACCAACCATCCCTCCAATTAGGAGGTGGTGTACTACAACCTCTAATGGGTTGCCTAGACCCATGAACCGGTTGTGAACAAGTCATGTATTTGCAAGGAATCGATGATTTAGATCTTCTGTGGAACTCCTACTGCATCTAAGTCACGTACAATGCAAAATATGCAGGCAAGAATGTTCATAATGTATAATACATGGAATAAGGATAGATAAAAGTAAAACCAGAACATCATTAAATAAATAATGAATTCCAAATTTATTACATCATGTTATATTTTTAAGGGCTCTATCCAAACAAATTGAACTAGTGACCTCTTGATCTACAGTCAAATGCTCTACCACTGAGCTATAAACCCTTACTGTTTTATCTTTTTTTCTTTTTAAATATTATTTTTATAAGTTATATTTCAGGCCCACCAAAATGTCATCGTTTCCATTAACGAAGACCTTAATGCTTCAAGTAGGGTTGTCAAAAGTTTTTCTAAGCATAACTCCACCACTTTATATATATATATATAAAGAAGAAAGACAATGGCTACTCAGTACAAAATACAATTCATTGTTCATCTCATCTCCTTTCACTATGAGAATTTCATTGTGGTATTTTTTTCCCTATCCTTCCATTTTGCTTCTTGTGAAACCTTATGCAGAGCAACAATGGCTAATTAATTTTAAAAAAATTATGTTTCTTTTACTATATGTGAACCCGTATTTTTCATGTGTGTCCCTTACTTGATGGTGAGATTTGTTTTTTATGTGAAAATATGATTTTTTAAAAAGGAGTTTTAACTTATTTTTTTGAAATGAAAAACAAAATAAGAAATAAAACCCTAAGAGTGACTCCTTAATTGGAAAAACATGTCTTTGAAAACCTGAGTCTAAGTTTGAGGGTAAGTTTACTTATTAGGAAGGTACCATAAGGTGATACTTTTCTAAGCCCTAAAGAAAGGTCTCTACTAATAAGTTGAGGTAACTATGACAATTGATTGATAAATTAATAGATACCATAGAATGAAGATTACAATGGTGATGATGAACTAAAACATAGCAAAGACTCTTTAAACAAAACATGAATATCAGATGAAATCAAATAAATAAGGAAGAAGAAGTATACCTCAAAAGCAAGCTAAGTGTTTTTACAAAACAAATAAGGTTAGCTCACAAGTTCATTATAGCAACAATGTATTTCAAAGATTGAAGAATCTCAAAAATAGGTGAAAAGAAGTCAAATTAATGAAAACATACATATTACATAGCAATAGGATCAAAACTGAGGTATGGATAAAATAAATCCATAAAAAAAATACTTAGAAGTGATATTTTATCAAAATAAAAATTGTATATCATCCTCAAAGTATCTAAAATATAAATGAAGTGTCAAAACAATTTAATTAGTTACCAATTATTCCAGATTAAATCAAATTCATCATCACTTTTCAAAACATTTAGCCATATGACATAATAGGTGAGCATAAAAAATAAATCCAAAAAACAACCTAGAGATAGAATTTTGTGTCTAAAACACAACCAAAAGGCTGAATAATTAAAATTTGTCTCAATTAATACTAGATTAAATTACAAGCATATTAGAAACAAAGCAAATTTCAATAGCATGTAGAGACAAATTTAATTAACCTATTTAGATGCATGATAAAATCCTACCAAAATTCATAAAATTCATTCAAGATATCTACTATATAGGAAAAATAGCAACATACTTAAACCATATGAAGAAGATTTTTAAATCTAGCCAAACATCTCCTAACTGTAGAATAGGGCTAGTGCAACAAATATAGAAATAATTTTTTTTTCTCCCAATTAAGTAATCAGTTTTCCGCAAAGAAGGAGTCTAAAGTTAATTTCAAGAAGTTTATATTAAAATAAAAATATTGAATAAAATTATAAGAAACTAGAAATAATTTATTTTTTTTTAAACCAGCTCGATTGTCTAGAATAGGGCCAAAATAGGACCTATTAAAAACCAACTTAGTTCTCCCAATTGAAAAATGATTTTAAGCCCAAACATAGTTCAATTAAGAAGTTTAAAAAGTTAGGAACATGTTTTAAGCAGATAAGAAAATTTAGAAAAAAAAACCTAGGCTATGCATTTATAATGTTTCAATTTAGTGGTTAGAAATACATCAAGATTAGTCTTTTTTTTTTTTTTTTTTGGGAAAATGAAGGTATGTAGGGCTCCCACAAAGTCCTTATTAATATACACGAGTTTAATTTATGCATCCTCAACCTTATATGAACATTTGTAAGTTCATCAAGGCTAAAGATCATTCCATTATGTTTGGAACCATGAATTTGGATTCGTTTGTTAAAAAATAGAAATTCATTTTTTTAAAAAAGAAAACAATGGGAAGATGCATACTGATTGAAATTATTTGCACTTTTTTTTTTTGTTAAATTTTTTAAAACCTAATGACCTAAGATGATATTTATTTAATTTTTTTTTCAGAAAAGTTTAAGGGTTAATTTTCTTTAAAAAATATTTTGAAAAAACAACTTTTTTGGCATTGAAGCATACAAAAATATTGAACACAACAACCCTAAGAAAAAGTAAGGTATGAAGATGATTAGGTGGCCTGAAATTTAACATCTATAAATGTTATCAACAAACAACCACGAAAGAATCCAAAAACAATGCAAAACAATAGTAGGCCCAGGCCACTCCTTTAGAGTGAGAATAACTCTAAGACAACAAACCGAACTCTAATCCTAATAGGCATCAATCAATCAATAAAATTAATCAAATTCATATATTATCAATAATTCACAAACAAATATCAAAACATATTATTATTAAAAAAATACTTAAAAAAAAAAATAAAACTTGCAATCAACTCTTTAATAATCAATTTATGATCAAAATTCTCAAATAAATAATGTCAATTACGTGATTTTTAAAAAAAAATAAAATTGGGAATCTACTCATGAATAATCAATATATAATCAACATAAGCTATTAAATCTAATAACATCATGTGACTTAAAAAAAAAAAACTTGGAATCATCTCATGGATAATCAATGTTTAATCAATCAAAAGCTTTCAAATCTAACACCATCGTGTGACTTTCAAAGAAACATAAACTTGGAATTAACTCATGGATAATCAATGTATAATCAATCAAAAGCTCTCAAATCTAATACCAAACATGTGACTTTTTTTAAAAAAAATATTAACTTGGATTCGACTCATGGATACGAAAAATATAATCAATCAAAAGTTCTCAAATTTAATATCAAACATATGACTTTCAAAAAATAGCAACTTGAATTCAACTCATGGATAATCAATATAATAATCAATCAAAAAATGGAAATTTGGAATCGTACTCATGAATAAGCAATATATAATCAATAAAAAAAAATAGCAACTTAGAATTTAACACCATCAAGAATAATCAATATATAATTAATAAAAAAAATGGCAACTTAGAACCATACTCATGAATAGTCAAAATACCATCATAAAAAGATCTCAAATAATTAATATCATCATATGATCTTAAAAGAATAATAACTTGATAAACATATGGCCTGTGCATCCATATCAATTAAGTAGAATTCTTAAATCTAATCATGAGAGAAGAAGAAAAGAGATGAATAACAAGATGTACAAAAAATCACGAAAAACTTTCCTGAAACCCTTCTCCTTAAGAAAAAAAATTTGAAACTTTGCCTCATTTTCACTCTTCACTATCTCTTAGGTGTGAGCCTTATTCTCTAATGCAAACATGTATGATTTTCAATGCCTAATCCTATATTCGATCTTTGTCATGAATTTTTCTCCTTGATAATGATTGATTTTCAAAAAGTTGTCAATAGACCAATTGTAGCCCTTTCTCTTAGTTTTTCATACTTTTAAGAATCAACTTATTTTGATATCTATAGCGAAAGTTATACCTAAAATACCAAAGCCACTTTAGCATATGATAGGAAAACTCTCTTGGTCGCCTTCAATCTTTCCAATCTGTGTATTCCTAAAAATCCTTAATGGCCATGCGAGTCTTTTCTTATCAAAATATGGTAGCCTGCATGCCTTTCAATCCAAAAGAATCCTCATCTCAAAAAGTATCCTACTCTTCTTAGGTGTCTTCCAATCTTTCCTATCTCAACATGACATCCTCCTATATGATATGGCAGCCCAATCTCTCCATATGGCAGCCACATACCTTTCCTAAAATCCCTCTAAACAGACTCCTCATGTTGTCTATAATACCAAAGAGAGTCTTACTTTCTTCCAAAAAATCTCCATGCTTGAATCCAAGAATCTTCTTAATCTTTCTTATTTTCAATGCTCTCTTCTTCTATTTCTCAATCTCAAAGAATCCTCCCTATCCAAAAGTCCTCTAAGTCGTGGACTCTTTCCTCCAATAAGTGATAGCTCACCTTCCTTTCTCCATGTCATGATGTCCTTCCTAAAATTAATATATCCTTAATCTCAATGAATCTTCCCCATCCAAAAGTCCTCTAAGCTATCCAAGTCATCTTCAAAAAAATCTTGTTTTATTCTCAAACTTCCATATTGCATGAATAATATATTTCCTTCTACCTAAATGTCATGCACCTCTGCAAAGAGTCCTCCTAATCTAAAAAAAACAACTCCAAAATATCAATGTCTTAATCCATGTCTTCCCATCATAAGAGAATCCTTCCTAACTCAAACTCTCCAAAATATTAATGTCTTAATGTCTTCCTCATCTTCCCAAATAAGCCCCCATGTACATGCCATGTGAGATGATATGAAATGTTGTCCTAAAATGCACCTCAACTTTTTCCTAAAATACATCTAGAGGAACTATACTAAAATGCACCTAGATGAACTAACTTAAAGTGTACTTAAATAAAATGAAATAAAATGCTATTAAGATGAACTATCCTAAAGTGAAACTAAGTTAAGGTGAAATTAAGAGAATTCCTAAAATGCAATTAAGTGAACTAACCTAAAATGTAACGAGGTGAGCTGAATTAAAGTGCCGCTAAGTGAATTGACCTAAAGTGTGATTAAGTGAAATAATATGAGCCGAACCTAAGTTAAAGTGTGACTAAGTGAGTTGAACCTAAGGTGCCACTAGGTAAGCTAGGCTAAAGCGCAACTAAGTGAGCTAAACTTAAGATAGAGTGCAACTAAGTGAGTTGAATCTAAGGTACCACTAAGTGAACTAAGGTAAAATGCAATAAAGTGAGCTACATGTGAATTGAAGTGTAACTAAGTAAGCTAAACCTAAGGTGTCACTACATGAACTAAGTTAAAATCCAACTAAGTGAGCTAAACGTGAGTTTAAGTAAGGTGCATCTAAGTGATTTAACCTTAGAAATTCATCTAAGCGAACTAAACCTAGAAGTGCAACTAAGTGTACTAAAATAAGGTGCAATTAAGGTCACAAATGGGATCCATAAAAATCCCTCGACAAAGAAACTCCAAAGGTGGCTAAAAAATAGTACCAAAAGAGTGACAATGGACCATCATGGGACTACTATAGGGTAATGAGAAGTAGAGGAGAACACATAGAGTAATATGTGTTACTAGGATAAAATGGAGGGTTTACACTTTGGTTTCTTGGAAACCAAACATTCATAATGTTTTTAATATTTCCTAAATTTAAATTGTTTATTACAACTATTGTGTTCTCTAACATTTTTTTTGTAGTAATTTTGTATTACTTGAAAAAGAAAATGATGATTTCATATCTCCATACTTATTTGAACATCTAAACTATAATAAAATCCAACATTTTATGAATTGATAAGTAAAAGACAAGATATGAATACATCTAATTAGCAACATGAAAACAGGTTTAAGTAGTGGATTTGTTCATCACATTCACCGAAATGACCAATTCTATAATCTAGATAAGCCATGGCCTAAAGGTTATCAAGTCATTGGTAAATCGAATCCAGGGTGTAGCAAATTGTTAGTATGTAAAGGATTGCAATTGTAAGCACTATAGTGGGTCAAATGAAATAAGAATAACACTAGTGCAACAATGCAAGCTAGAAAAATTCTAGGAGTTTTCTACATGGAATGATATTTCTACATACATATGAACCTACTTCTGGAAGTGCAAATAACCCAATATCTTATCCATATATAGGGAAACAACTATAAATTGTGTAAAGGATATTGCATTAAATTAATTTCCACTAATGAGTAAGAACTTTCAAGAAGAAATGACCATCTTCTAACTGAGATATAACGCCTGTCACCTATCTCTTATTGGTTTGCCTTATCAAATACTAAATCAAGGATATCTGCCACATATAGTACCATAAGAATGAATAAATATTCAAAGAAGTATTTCAACATAGAATTTGAAAGCAATGTGTTGTTTATAATGTATGTGGTTTGAGCTTGAGTTGGCACGTGAATTGGAACACCTCATAGCTTCTAAAATGAGACATTTTAGTATCAAATACAAGTTTAGAAAAGTGTTGATCATGAGAAATCCTTTAGAACAACAATAGAAACTTTTTTTTTTTTTTATTTTATAAATTAGTTTTGGAAGAAGCATCTTCATGAATCGTAAGCCTCCATGTATTCCTGCATTGAAATATCATTATCAACAAATATAAAAAGAAATTCAAATAAATAGATAAGATCCCAATTACTACTTATACTTAATAAAACTTCACCATGAGTCCTGAATTTGTTGTTATTTGTGTAAATGGTAGTTTGACTTATGTATATGTACTTATTTTAAAAGGCTAAATTATTGCAGGAATTATAATTCAACCAATATGATTCAAGTACTCATACATTATATCATTAATTATTCTATTGTATGAAAAAAATGTTAATGACCTATAGGGACTTCTTACAATATTTAGCAAATAGAAAATGGATCATATTTGGAATGGTGTTTAATAATTGGTTAGTTCAAAATTTCATATTAAGAGTGTTGAGAGATACCAGATTATATTGTCTAATACAACTTTTGCTTTCTAATTTGTCAAAATTTTTTTCTTGCAAATTAGATGTTACATTGGTGTAACCTACAAATTCATTTCTTAACAACTCTAAGAAGCCCACTTCTCCCGATTTTGAAGAGCACAACTTGTTTTCTCCATTTATGAATTAGAACCTGGAGCACAATCTAGGAAATTAACTTGCATGTTCAATGTATGTCCAAACTTTAGGATGATGAACTCACAATACTATTAACTCTGGCTACACATAAATATCTTATATGGAGATGTAAGTTTTTATAGTTCTTACAGTAGGGAAGCCAACAGAATCCATAGGCTCTTTGATGTCTTTGGTCACAGTACTATTAGATATGAGCCTAACTTATAAAATCCCATCCAATATAAGATCTTATGCCATCAAAATAGTAAAGAGGTTTAGTATTAATCCAAGGTCTATCATCTAAAGTTCACACACAATTATTGAGTCCATGTGTATCCTAAACAAAGATACATCCTTAGCCATAGTCTCAATGATAAGACCATAAGTTAAATAGAGAATATAACTTAAGAAGAGAATGCAAACAAAAATAAAAATGACAATTGTTAGCTCTATTTCTACCTTTGCTAATGAAATTACCATACCAATAGACTAATGTTATAAGAATACTTATAAGAAGTGAAACTAAGTTTCGTCTTTGGTAGCTGTGAGGTTTTTTTTTTTTTTTTTTTTGTGATCATAAGTTGTCATCATTGCTAGAATTGTCAATGTTTGTATCTTTTTCATTATTGACTTCTTCTACAATGAAGCTTACTAACATTCAAGCCGTGTCTTTTATTTTTTAATCTTTGTGAGGAAAATGAATGACTTCCCATAATAGTTGATCACCTCTTTATAAAACAAACTATTCATTTCTTCCTGAAATATAAAGCTGATGAAGTTAGATAAGAAGAGGGTTTTTTTTTTTTTTTTTCATAATAATCATAATTTGTTAAAAGTTCAAAATATTGCATTTGTTTTTTGGTTTCAATAAACTTAGTTACAAGACATCCAATGATTTTTTCCAAAGCATCAAACAAGATTAAGACAACTTGATGAGTTCCATTAGCAATTGTAAGTCTAAACATATACCAAGATTAATTCCATTAATCAATAAAATAAATAAAGAAGTTTTAGTAAGTATCATCGTTGCTTGAATGTTTAATAATCAACATGAATGAGAGATATTACTTTGGACAATAATTTGCATTTATGTTGCATCATTTTGGGCACTCTGATATTTGGTCTTTCAACACCACCTTTCTATTGCATTTTGTGCATGCATTATGCTAAGCTTCATCCATATTGTCAACATTGAGAATTATTGCTTTAAATGAATAATGATTTTTCTACAAGTTTAAACAAACAATAGTGTTGATTTAAGTATTGTAATCAAAGAAATATCAATAGATTTTGTCCCCCTTGTAGGATGCCATATACTTGGAATTCAGATAATGGTCTTTCTATTAAATATGCAAGTGTGACGTATTCTAAAGACATAATCTTTTTTGGGCCAACTCTTCTTAGCATGCTTGCATTAATAATAGAGTTTGATCTAAAAATTAGGTTTGCAATTCATATTAATATGATATTGGTATGTGGAGATAAAAACCATTAATAGTGAGCTAATCTATAGGGAATATGTGACTACTTTAGAGTCTCATCCATAAGTCAAAGCTATCATGTACTTTAGCACAAACTCAATATCCTCTTAAGGTTGAGGAAACATATAGTATAGTTGCTTGGGGAAGCCATGACTACCCAATAGCCAATATCATGCCTCATCATAGGTTATTTCCAATGTGTTATCATACATATTAGTGCACTTACCATAGGAATCCCATCTTGATGATCAACACTAGTTATCCCTCAAATTAGGAGGTAGTGCATTATAGCCTCAAATGAATTTGCCTAAGTACATGAACTAGTTGTGAACCCATGACTTGAATTTTCTATGCAACACCTAACGCATCCAAGTCATGTAGAATGCAAGAGATGCCAAGTCAAAAGGTTGAGAAGGTATATTGTATGGATATGATAAATAAATTAGGAAACAAAATTCTTATTAATAAATTCATGATTGTTACATAATGTCATGTAAGGACTCTATCCTAACAACTCGCATAAATAGTTTCATTGTAATATATAGTCCAAACCTTAAATAGTCATATAAGTTATTTTACATTAAATAACAAACAATATTAGTTATGTTGATCTGTCAAAACTTTTTGTATAGTAATTAACAAATAATTTATATATGAAGGCACAATTTAGTGATATAAAGTCATGGCTTACAATACCTAAAATATAATATGAGATAATAGATTAAATATAGTTGGACAAGTTGGGTATTTATATTGATCTTTTACAATTTTTTACTACTTTGCACATTCTCTATTACCATCTTTTACTACTAAAATACCTAAGGAGTACTTTTTTTTTTGGGGAAAAATTGCATATTTATCTCACTTAGTAGCCATTGAGAATATCAAGAAGAAATCGACTAAGTGACTACACATCTTTGTTGTTATTAGATTACTAAAACCTAAATTTATGATAATTCTCACTAAAAAAAAAACTAGAAATAGGGTAGCCACAACTTTTTTTTTTGGGTTGTCATCATCTTGATGAGCACTAATGTGTATTGTTTTTAAGTTTGAAAGATTAATTATTTTCTAATGGTAATAACATCTAATTTAAATAAATAATAATAAAATATGGATAAAAATTTCCTAAAATATTTAATGAAATAAGTAAAATAAAAGAAAATGTCTTAGAGAGTTTAATAATCTAGTGTTAAATCCCCACAGAGAACATTCTAAAATCTATGGTTTAAGATCAAACTTAATTTGAGATCAAATTGAATCCTAGGACCGATATTGCATCTAGAACTTAAATTTTT